>JBBPBX010014538.1:0-27991 GCA_038048925.1 Garcialebias charrua
GAGTGGTCGACACAAAACACACAATAAAATCCTCCGGCCGCGTTAATTTGGCTTGAAACAGCGGGGTTCTCTGCGGATTTATCCAAGAAACCCAGCACAACCAGCTAGCCACAGAATTAGCCCCCGAGTTCACCTCTGACCCGGAAGATGTCAAGATGGAATAGTCCATTTTTAGTAGGGGGATACAGAAATCGACCGGTTTTTGTATTGCGTATTTAATGATCGTTTTCATCGTAACTATAATTATTTTTATGTTAAATGTACATTAACAAGCAGGATCAATGTTAGGGATGTAGGTGACTGGCCGGGGCGCGGCGGGGCCGGTGCCCCTGCTGATTGGGAGCCCCAGGCAACGGCATAATTTGCCTACATGGTAGATCCGAGATCCCCCCTCCAACCCTCCCTCCTCTCTGCTCTTTACGGTGGGGAAAAAGGTAAAACAATCAGCTACGGAGCCAGCATAAGAGCCTGTAAATAAGTTTATTGGTTTTTACTGATAGATAATTAGTTATTAGCGGTACTGCATTTTAAATAAAAATAGCACAAATCCGCTTATGAATTATAAAAGTTAGTCAAACCACAAAAACGCTGACAAAAAGTTTAGGTCCGCTGTAAGCGGATTAGCGCTTTAGCGCTCTCTAGCGGTCTGTGCCCACCTTTGGAAAATGTGGAACAATAAGATCAGTAATATAAGATGGAGCTAGGTTGTTGAGAGCTTTGTAGGTTAGAAATAAGATTTTGAGTTAAATTCTGGATTTGACAAGGAGCCAATGGAGAGAAGCTAAAACTGGAGAGATATGATCCCTCCCACCAACTCCCATTAAAACTCTGGCAGCAGCATTCTGGATCAGCTGAAGACCTTTTAAATAAGTTTTTGAACATAAATGCAAGAGGGCAGCACGGCCTAACCAAACTGTGAACAAAAATGTGCTGAACGTGACAATTGCATCACTTTTTAATGAGAACATCCCAGAAGACCTATCAGGAAATCTTATTTTTGCAGCAGTGTTCTCACTAGAAAGAAATCCTGAATAAAAGTTTGTTTGTTTTTTAATCAAAATTGATTAAATACTTTTTGACAAAAATAATATAAAATTTAGTTGTACAGTATTTTAATGGTATTTTTTTGCAGGTTTATCAAAATAACTAGTTTCTCATTTTGACAACACACAACATGAAATTTCTGATAAATTTTCAGATAATTGATACTTTTGTTTTATATTAATTACACAAGTTATTTATTTAATTTTGCGATGACGTTGAGAATAAACAAATGAAAAAAGCTATGACCAACTGGGATCATGTTGTCACGCCTGATTTTGTTATCTGATAAATATTCCTTTTAATTAAAGTTTGACAAGCTTGTAGTTTGTTATTTTTGGTAAGAAGAATTACCCATAACGATGGACCAGAAAACAGCGTTTTGCAATTAAAAGGAAACGTGTCTGTAGAACAATTCATGGCCACTGAAAATCACAAAATAATTCAGCATTCCACACTTGATTATAGTTTTACAGTTTTTTAATGTTTTGTTCCTACAGTAAAAATTCTGCACAATAATGGTTAGAGGAATTTGCTTGTTGCATAAAAACGCTGCAGGTTTGAACAGCATCTTTGCTATAAAATGTGTAAATACTGTATTTGAACTGTCTTTTCTGTCCCGTAGGGGGTCCAGCAGATCAGGCTGGTCTGCAGCAGCTGGACACGCTCCTGCAGTTAAATGGTCAACCAGTGGAGCAGTGGAAATGTGTGGACCTGGCTCATGCTATACGGTAACATTTCCAACGCACCAGAGAACAAAACTGCATGAATACTTTATATTACCCGTATTTTCTGCCCTATAAGTCGCATCAGTCCAATTATGTCCAATAAATTGGAAAAATCCATAAAATATGTTGCTTCGCCCTATAAGTCGCATCTATTATGCGTGACCGCTGACGCGTCGCATATGTTACGCGTCACCGCAAATGGCCACAGGAACATGCACAGTAAGACTTTAACAAGATTAACACTTAAAAACAATTATTTGTTTGCTGAAAATTATAGCAAAGATGTGTCTGAGCTGAACTTTACCTTAATAAATGCACGAAATGTTCAAATCAGCTGGGGAAAAAAATCTCTACGTCGGTGCTGCGAAGCGTGCACGCGCAGCGAGCGAATACGCTTCATTTCTTTAAAATTTAACAAGATTAACCCCTAAAAATTATATTTGTTTGCTGACATAATAGTAAAAGTGTTTCTGAGCTGAACTTTTCCTTAATAAATGCACGTAATCGTTAAATCAGCTGGATTTAAATTGTTTGCTTAGACGGTCTTCCAAACGGTTGCGCGCGCTGCGAAAATAAATTATAACTAAACTGAATTTTCGCTCAAACATCTCCTAAAGATAACTTGTTGTAAATGTCCATCCAGTGATTACTTTCTGTAAGTTTCATCAAAATCTGTTGTGTGGTTCATGAGCTATTTTGCTAACAAACACTAGTTCAGACCTACCTCCAGAGAGCACGAGGCCGGGCTGCGACAGAGTGAGTCCGAGCAGAGGAGGCTTCTGTCGGACACATGAGCTGGGAACGGTTGGTGGACCCTAGCGGCCGAAAGTTGTACTGCTCCATTTTTTTCTTCAGAATGAATGGAAACGGTCATATCTCAGCCAAAAATAGGTCTAAAAATATGGGGGAAAAAATCCCTAAATATGTTGCTTTGCCCTATAAGTTGCAGGACATGAAAATGAGTAAAAACAACTGCGACTTATAGGCCGGAAAATACGGTAGTTTCAAGACTGAAGATGTTTCACCAATGCATTAGATTTATGGGACCAAACAGAACTTTTGTGCTCTTTAAGTAATTATGAGTTTTGAAGTACATGCTAAAAATGTGTATTTTATATTCTGTAGGTTTATTTAAGTTCCACAAAGTATTAAAAATAATTAATAAACTCCATTTTTTTCTGTGTCTTTAGAAACAGTGCCAGTGAGATCACAGTTGTGGTGTGGCGCACTGGTCCCTCAGCCAAACCTAGTTTTGAAGGCCTCATCCACCGGCCCTCGTACAAATCCCCCACCTCAAACTATGATGCCCCCTCACCCCCCACCCGCAGGCGTGCACCAGATGTTGGCACAAGTAAATGCCCCCCAGCTGTGCCGCCTCTCCCAGCTCACCACCGCGCCGCTGCGTCCCGCAGGCTGCTGGTGAATGGCTCAGAAGCTGGAAACAATGTTGGCATGAGCAGAGGGACCCTCGCGTGGGGGGGCCATGTAGGGTCAACTGAGGAGCTGGATGGGAAACCTCGTCTGCTGCACCACCCTCCAACCGCCACACTGAAAGGAACCAGGGTAAAGGCGTCCAATGGGGACAATTACATCATCCTGGCGCCCATAAACCCCGGAAGCCAGGTACCACAGACTGGTGGAGGGCTGCATCTTCATCATCTTCTCCGTCCTCCTCACCCTCACTATGGTCATTTGGTGTCTCAGCCTAGATATGTTTCTTTACCTTACATCCCTAGTGCTGACAGATAGATGAATGTGTGTGTCTGTGTCCTTCAGATTAATGTTGTTTTATTGATTTTTGAGTGTTTTCATCACGTACACATACACATGCTGCACATATCGTTCAGGTTCATGTAGACATGGAGGAACAGGCTGAAAATAAATGTACATATAAAATTACATTGCTGATATTTGTTTGATTACATCCTACCAACCAGGAGTAATTTATTATTGAAAAACAATACTTGTAAAAGTCATTTATCTGATACATGTCCTATAGATTCATTAACTGTCAGTTTCTATAGCCATGCTTAACAAACAGTATTGTTATTTATTTAAAAAAAATATATATATATATATATCAAAACTTTAATGAAACCACATATTCAAAGAAAGATCCACTGCCTTATTTTCCTTTTTTGTATATTTTATACAACACTTACCGTACTTATTTTTGCTCTGTATTTGAAGTAAAAGTCGTAATTATAAAAGCACAATAAAGGAAACTGATTAAATCCAAAAGACTGATCTGAATTACTCAGCTAACACCCCTTTAATAACACAATACTAACCTGATCAAACAGAATCACCTATACAGAGTTTAAACCTGTTTTAAATTGACTAACTCATCTTTTTGTGTGTTTTTGATTGTAAATGTTTCTGCGGTGCTTGTTTGTGTGTTGCACATTCTTTGTTCAGTCTTCTCATTTTCATGATTTTCTTCTTCTAGTTCAGCAAAGGGATGCAATAAAGATGTGAGCAGTAAGATCAGTTTGAAGTTGGGAGGGAAAGCAGAGGAAGAGTCAGAGATGACATAATGTTTATTTAAAGAAAGAATATGTTTAGCCTCGGGCATCAGAGCTACATACTAGAACAGAGGACAACCCTTCCTGTTCAAATCTCCAGTTTCAGTTTCAAATAGGAGAGGCAGAGATTTGATGACCAGACCAACAATAAGGAAAGCCCTTTGGAAATGTCACGCTGCACCATCTTACTATGTCAAAATATTAAATTCCACACTAAAAACTTTAAAAACATTATTTTTGAAAAGGCACTAATGCATTTATGTATTATTTTCCATTATTTGGTATTTTCTAAATATTGCTTCAACCCCCCTTATTAAATTGATCAGCACATAAAGTGTTGGCAGCTTTTATTCTTACTCCTTCAGCAGATTATTTATGTCGTGACAAGCAAACATTGTCTTGCTGAGTGCGAGACTCGGCACAAGCTACAACAAAAGGTGTTAACTGGGTGAACTATCAGCACAAAAATCGTAAACATTACAGCTTAATCAGCCAATCAGTGTCCAGTTATTCTCTTTACATCATAAAACATTATCCTAAAAAAGAAACTGTACTTGGCTTACATCATTTTACATTTTATACTTTTATTGTTTTACTGATGTAGTTTTACTTATTTAAACAATGAAACAACTCTGCTTTCAGATCCTCAGGCCAGTTTATCAGGACAACCAGGGTACATTAGGTAAGAAACACATTGCTTAATGTTTATTTTTTTATAATTTAGTGTTAGGTTTCCATCTTTGTTACTTTGCTGTGAACCCAATTTTTTTTAATTGCATTTTGAATTCTCATTTCCGGTTATTATTTACTGAAAATACCTAAAATATAAAACAACTTTGACTTATCTATCCTTACATATGTCAGTGTTTGTGTTTAAATGGTTACTGTTGCACCGAGGGACTGAGAGAAACGTAATTTCAATCCTGTGTATGTCCTGTACATATTGCAGTTCTGACAATAAAGTTGACTTTGACTTTGATATAGATAAAATATGTTCGAGCTCTCAAACATATTTGAATATTAAAGTATGTTCTACCAGTGCTCACTTTTAATGACTGGATGTTAATATTTAGAAATCTCTCTCCAGTAGCAACGATTCTCCCGTTTGTTTTGCAGCTGCAGGTTACAGCAGGTTATACCCGACTCGACAGACTTCTGGTCCGCAGCCTCAGACTGGTGGTGGTGGTGGTGCTTCTTCTGGGGGTGTTGGTGGTGGGGGAGGTGGTGGTGGCGGCCTCTCTAGTCGAACTGGCTTCCTTCGTCGATCTAACAACTCCAAGATATCAAAAGGGTCATCCACCTCCACCAGTGTTGGCGCACCCAACTACCCGCAGCAGAACGCCAATTTTGCCAACTATCAGAACTGCACGATCGTCCGGTCACACACGCCACACGGCAATTATGGATACGTCAAAGTTGCACCGAAAATCCTCATCTTCCCCATATTTGTTCAGGTGAGCCAGTTGGTGTATGCTTCACAGTTCTGATAGACATTTTGCACTAAATAATGTTTAGTGTGTAGTAGTAGTAGTGATTAACCATGGTCTTGAGCCAGAAAAGCGTAGAGTGCTTTCTCCGGGTCGGGGAGGAGGTCCTGCTCCAAGTGGAGGAGTTTAAATATCTCGGGATCTTGTTCACGAATGAGGGGAAAATGGAGCCAGAGGTCAATAGGCGGATAGGTGCGGTGTCAGCAGTGAAGCGGGCACTGTACCGGTCTGTCGTGGTGAAGAGAGCTGAGTCAAAAGGTGAAGCTCTCAATTTACCGGTTGATCTATGTTCCCAGCCTCATCTATGGTCATGAGCTTTGGGTTGTGACCAAAAGAACGAGATCTCGGATACAAGCGGCTGAAATGAGTTTTCTCCGCAGGGTGTCTGGACTCTCCCTTAGAGATAGGGTGAGAAGCTCAGTCATCCGGGAGGGACTCGGAGTAGAGCCGCTGCTTCTCCACATCGAGAGGAGCCAGTTGAGGTGGCTCGGGCATCTGGTTAGGATGCCTCCTGGACGCCTCCCTGGTGAGGTGTTCCGGGCATGTCCCACCGGGAGGAGACCCAGAGGAAGACCCAGGACACGCTGGAGGGACTATGTTTCTTGACTGGCCTGGGAACGCCTTGGGATTCATCTGGAGGAGATGACCCAAGTGACTGGGGAGAGGGAAGTCTGGGCCTCCCTACTTAAGGGCCAGGCAGAGCTCTGCGTTTGGCCGAGCGCCGCGCCACGCCGTATGAGCGCCGCGGCACAAGCCTTTGAACGCGGGCGTGAACACGCCAAGCTCAAATTTTACGACCGCTTACGCGCGCGCGTTGTCTCACAATAAACTGCCCGGCGCCGGACTGTTTTGTATGAGACACAAATGTATTAAATTCCTCTTCTTCATCGCTGATCTGGAATTTTCTTTTGTTTTTTTGCCAAAAGTCAAGCGATCGCTTGAAGCGGTCACCATTCGCTTCCTCCTCCAATGAGGAGGAATGATTTATCATGAGCGAACTGACTCATGTTCAACGTGGCTGCGCCAAGGTCTAAATATTTCCTGGTGTGCTGGTCTGCTGTGTGGGCTGAAGGACCCGCGCTCCCTGTTTTTATTTTATTTTTTAGAACTTTTTATTAACATATAAACAAACACAGAACAAAGCTGCGCAGCTCGTGCCTTTTTGTCTCCCACCCGACCTGTTAATCAACTCAGTGGGCGTGTCAGCAAATGACCAATCAGCGACCTCAATTTGTCCCGTAGGTAAATGCTCCGCCCTGCTTCTGCTCAAATGACATCAAGTATTTGGAGCGAAAACGCTGGAGCGTCACGCTCAGCTATGCTGTGAACTGCCCGCCTGCAGCACGCGCGCGTCGAGCGGCGTGCTGCCCAACGCACAGCTCTGCCGAAGCCTTTAGGCTGCTACCCCTGTGACCCGACACTGAATAAACGGAAGACGATGGATGGATGAGTAGTTTTCACCACAAATGTTTTAAAACTACCGTATTTTTCAGACTATATGGTACATTTACTGACCTCAAACCAATTTTATGTGGTATATGGCACTCAAAAATATGTCATAATGTTTTAGTTTTGCTTAATGCAGCTTATAATCTGATGCACCTTATAGTCTGAAAAGTACGGTAGTTTTAAAATGACTTGCATTAAAATTCAAACACACTAAATGCTTTTAGTTAAAGAAAAGAATAATTTCAGTTTGAATTTGATTCATCCATCCATCCATCCATCCATTATATTTTACCCGCTTCTTCCTTTTTGGGTTGTGGAGGTCACGGGTACTCATGTCCAGCTATCGCTGTTTGAGAGGTTGGGTACACCCTGGACAGGTTGCAAGTCCATCACAGGGCTGAATTTGACTCAATAATACTGTAGTTATAAATAAAATTCTAGAATGTTCAAATTTACGTACATACACAGACTTTGGTATGATGTGATGGCATGAGAGTTTTTTGTATTCTACCCGTGTATTTTTGTTTTGAGATGAACATACAACTTCCCTGGAGTCTGAGTGCATAATGACATTTATTGCTATAGCAAAGCTTTTTTCATTATAACATGCTGTGTAATTTTAATGTGAAATCCCAATGGGGAAAAAAAAAACTCAACAACAAACTTTTAAAGTTGAAACTTTCTGCTTTGTATGTTAGCAGAAGTTGTATACAGCTAAAGGACTTCTCTTTTTTGATATTTGGTTTAAAGGAAATACGCATTTATGGTTTGGTTTGCTAATATTTATGATTGTGCCATTTATCATTTGGCTTTCCTTATTTTAAAAGTCATATATTATGGTTGCATGTGTTTTTTTAAATCCCAGTACTTGTATTTTTACAAGTACCAGTGAACACAAAAGAATTGCCAATACTGCTCTTTATAGTCAAACCAAAAACACTCAAATATAACACAAAATTAACAAACAGAATCAAATTGTTTTAAATCATTTATTGCTAAATGGTCAGTTCTGCTAGCCAACATACCAGGAATATACCGGTAGGCTTAAAGCATCTGTGACATGATTTTGTAACAATGCATAAAATTGCCCAACATAAATATATTGTATCATTCAGCTATGTTCGATTTTGCAAACAAAATGATAAATCAATTTAATTTAGATTTAAAAGTGATTTTAAACTTCGCGCCGTGTTTATTCACGGGAAATCCGATTACACGCGAATGCAACATCTGTGACGTAGTATTGGGCAGAGGGCTCTGGTATGCTTTTACATATTAATGGCGGACAATTTAAAACCCCATGAATTTAGCAATCTAAGTGAAGATTTGAGCTATTTGTCTTCAGTTTGTGAAGCAGAAATTTAGATGAACAAGAAAAAGCAGGTTCTGATTTAGGTCTGGTCGGCATTTTTCAAGTAAAAAAAGGCGATCTGTAGGCGATCTGCAGACAGACGTAGTCTGCCTCTGCCCGATACTACGTCACAGATGTCGCATTCACGTATAATCGGATTTCCCGTGAATAAACACGGCGCAAAGTTTAAAATGACCTTTAAATCAAAATTAAATTGAGTTATCATTTTGTTTGCAAAATCGAACATAGCTGAACGATACAAGATATTTATGTTGGGCAATTTTATGCATTGTTACAAAATCATGTCACAGACGCTTTAAAAAACAACAATAACCACAGTGACAGAAGACACTTGATACTCTTACTTATTATTATTTTTTTACCACTACAGTACTACTTTTTATTACTCCTACTAGGGGAGTGGTGGCGCAGAGGTTAGAGAAGATGGGCCTGTGATTGGAAAGTCACAGGTTCAACTCCCCGGACTGAAACCATCACAGGCCTCCACCCTCATTTGCCCCACCCTGGGCCCCTGAGCAAGGCCCTTAACCCCCACCATCTGCTCCCAAACAGGTCTCTCTTGAAAATGAGTTCTCGTGACTCAGTGAGACTAACTGTATAAATAAAGGGTAAATAAATAAATAAAATATTTAGATGTATCTGTTTACCTCCTTCAAACTTTCTCACTTTAAACTGGAGAGCTTGTGACAAAACATCAAATAAATCCTGTTGAATAGTTTCCAGACACACAACACTGACCCCAGCTTTTTGTGTTCAAGTTACACACATCTTGAATCGACTGTCGCAGTTTGGACTTCACAGGAAGTCCCCTCCTCCCACGCTGTGGCATTGCTTCGCTTTATTTGTCAGACTTTTGTAATTCTCAACCACACTTTTTTCCCCCCCCTCGGGTTGCAACTCACTTTTTGTTTTAGTTGCAGTTACGCCGGCATCAGTAAAAAAGACATCTTTGTTGTTTGTGCATTTGGATTCAGGATTCAAAATGGATTTGGTATTGTAAACATTTGACTAAATCTTCATAAATGTAACTACCGGTACATATTTTTAAGGCATGCTCATTAAGAGAGTATCAATACTTTAATATCAGCAATAAGGCCAAGTGAAATTTGTTTAATACCTGAAACGTGTGACTGGAAGAGAATCAAAGTTACTTAAAATTCCGTCTTTGGTTCTAACTATTTATATCATTCTTTTATTTTTAGCCTCTTGACCTTTGCAGCCGAACACTCATCATATCTGAGGAGATGATACTCCACGAGAGCCAGCACCACTCTCAAAAGGTGAGTGACATCAGTGCAATAAACACTGTTTTTTTTACGTCAGTGCATGTGTTTATTTATGTGTGATATATAACATCTGTAAGCTTTTTTTTATGTTGCAAAAAATCCAGTGAAGCTGAATGAAGGCTCAGCTTCTGCTTTATGCAAATAGAGGAGTTGCCTCAGTTCGCGGATCTGAAAAGTTTTTTGTGATGAATGTTATCTAAATCTAATTCAGAATTGAAACCGATTTTTATTTTATTTTATGCTCTTATGTAATACAAAATTTGTGAAGCAACGATAAAGAAATTATTGTTCTGCAAAAATAAAACAAAATGAAAACTAACAAAAGTATGCATAGATATTCAGGACTTTTACTTTGAAGCTATAATACAAAGTGTTGGTAATTACTACCAAACATCATAGTTATTTTCATTGAATTAACAGGATTGTGGTTATGTCACATATAGCAACAGCAGAATAGACATTGAAACTCCACAGAGATTAAGGATAAAGTTCAACAGTGAAAACAGGTAGAATTTGGTCTGAATTGTTTATATACTCTGAATAAAACATTAACAGTTATTAATGAAATTAAAATTGGCACTGCTAAAAAATTACTAGGAAAGGAAAAACTACCACAGCTCACGTTTTCAACATGAATGAAAGTGAAACCTTGAAGAAACTGTAAAACACAGATTTTGAAGTCTAATGAAGTGGGAGTAAAGTAAGATGGGTCAAAAATCATTGTTTAAAAAAGTACTTTTACAATTTGACAAAATGATGTTGAGACTTTTCTGCATGATATGTTAAAAAAATACTGTGTTGTATAAAACTCAGTGTCTCTTGTTATCCTTATACACCACCTCCACTGTAAAGCATGGCAGCGGTAGCATCATGCTGTGGGAAACATTGTCATCTGTACTCTATAAATAACAATCCGTGATTTAGGATTATTGTTCGCTAGTAGACCTGCCTGGTTTATGGAACTTGAACATTTGTGAAAAATGTATACATTTTCTAAATCTAGGTACCAGTAGGTTTTTTTTTTTGGGGTGGGGGGCAGATTTACTCTAAATCCTTGTTAAAATGTCATTATAATTTCAATTATGAGACGGCAAACTGAAAAAAAAAAATACAAGGAGAGTTCTTATATTAAAGCATGGCCTCAAAGCTGTACAATTTTATTTTATTTGAGAACGGTGTAATTTTAATAGTACAAAAATACTGAGGTTATTTCTGCTCTGCTGTTCTCTGCAGCCTTGTCAGATTGTAGGAGACAGGGTGGAGATTAGATATTAATCTTTCACCGGCTCTTCTGTAGTTGGTTATACAGTACCATTTTTTCCTGACTATAAGGCACACTTAAAATCCTTAAATTTTCTCAAAAATAGACAATGAGCCTTATAATCAGGTGCGCCTTATGTTTTAATTCTGGTTGTGCTTACTGAACTCGAACATATTTTATGTGGTACATGATGCTCAAAAATCTTGTCAGAATGTTTTAGTTTAGCTTAATGTACCTTATAATCCAGTGCGCCTTATAGTTAGAAAAATACGGTAGTCCCTCGTTTAGCGTGGTGATTACGTTCCAGACACCCCCGCGATAAGTCAAAAACCACCAAGTAAGAATACAATATTTATTTTAGAATTTATTTACTGTATATTTTAAGGCTTTATAAACCTTTCCCACACTCTTGCAATGTTCTAAACTCTTAAACCTTCTATTTTAACAACATACATGTATGTACTGTACAGGGGACTGGTGGCCTCATTTGGGAGGACCAAACTTTTTAGGCTCTGATCAAAACTTTCCTTTTGTTTCAGCAGAATGCAATGTCCGGAAGCACTGTTGGCTTCTGGGTAATGTAGTCCTTTTGACTGGCGATATTGAGAGAAAACTACAAAATGGCTGTGACTATCAGAAGTACTTTTTTCGTTAACTTTTTACTGTATCCCATACTGTCCCAATCACGTAATATTAAAGTTGACAATAGTGTGTCATGTAGAATCTTTTTGTTGTCGTTATTGTGGAGTATAGTCTTGTTTTGAAAAACCGCAAAAGAGTGAGTCCACAGAAGTCGAATCGCAAAGTAGCGAGGGACTACTGTATAACCAAACCTAATGTGACTGTCCATGGCTTATTCCAAGTCAAAATGTCAATGCTGATAAAAATGAAATGGAGCGAGTAAAATTAAAGATTATTCATCACACTGAAGTAGGCTCGTTTATTTTATTTTATTTTATTTTGATAAAGATCGGACTCATGGAAGTTCTGTTTCAGGTATCCATACATCGTGTTGCTTTTTTTTTTTTAAACAATAAAACTGCCACACAGGATTGTTCAGGATTATAAATGGACTCTTGGGATCTTTCATTTTAGACTAAACTGTTACTGTATACAAACCAAGTCATGTAATCTCGGTGTGCATGCAGAAAAAGTTGTGAACCAACAACTGATCACATTATGTCCATCACAACAAATAACAACCGTCAAATTAATCTGGATTTGAAACAAACTTAAATCCTCTTATGTGTCTAAAATGGAAGATCTTAGCTAGAAAATAAGATAGTTTTTGTTTGGAAAGTTTCATTTTCCGTATTTGTTTTTAGATATGCATTGTAAGGTAGTTTCTGGTATGCGGCAAAGTACGGTGCTGCATTCATGGAGTCCCTCTGGAGTTGTAAAACAAACATTTTTCTGCCAGTGTTTGTCATGAGGGAGTTTCTCTCCCCGGTGCTGCTTTCAGCTGGCTGTTTTTGTGATTGCTCTGTGTTGTTCCAGTTAAGAGTGTTTTTTTTTTATGTGTGGTGCACACAAACTGTTAGCCTAACAAGTTTATTATTTTATTATTTTTGTTATGTTTTAAAACAAAAAAGTATTGACAAGAAATATTCATTTACGAAACAAGAAAGTAACAGACAACACATACAATAATTTATTATTGTTAACCTGAAATCTTACAGTTGTTTAGATCAATCAGAGCATGAAATTAAAGCAGCTTTATACAACTGAGTTCATTTGGCTGTGAATATTTAACTTTTTTTGTTTTCTTACACAAAATCTTGATAGTGTGAGCTAATTTTGTGTAATTGTTAAAATGGACACTGCAACACAAATACAGGTTCAGTGAGAACCAGGTTGTTGATAAAATGAAAGCATATTTGGGACTTTCTGTGAATTAAAATAAACAAATATGCAAAACAGCAAAATTGAGGGGAAGTGGTGGCGCAGCGGTTAGAGAAGGCGAGCCAGTGATTGGAAGGTTGCCGGTTTGAATCCCTGGACCAACAACATCAAAATGTAGGTGGAAAAGGTGAAACGCCCACACCTGCCTCCACTCTCATTTGCCCCACTCCGTGCCCTTGAGCAAAGCTCTTAACCCCCACCATCTGCTCCCCCGGGCGCCCTAGATGACAGCTCTCTGCTCCACACAGAGGTCTGTGGTAGCTCGGGGGTCTGCGGTTGTGTCAGGAAGGACATCCGGAGTAAAAACAATTGCCAAGTCTCCGTAGGAGTTAGTTCGCTGTGGTGACCCCAGAAGATAGCAGCTGAAATATGTACAGTATACAGTATATATATATATATATATATATATATACAAGCCCAAAACCAGAAAAGTTGGCACGTTGTGGAAATCGCAAATAAAAACAGAATACAATGACTTGCAAATCTTTTTCAACCTATATTCAATTGAACACACTGCAAAGACCACATACTTAACGTTCGAACTGGTAAACTTTGTTATTTTTTGCAATTATTAGCTCATTTGGAATTTGATGCCTGCAACATGTTTCAAAAAAGCTGGCACAAGTGACAAAGAAGACAGAGAAATTTGAGGAATGCTCATCAAACACTTATTTGGAATATCCCACAGGTGAACATGCAAATTGGGAACAGGTGGGTGCCATGATTGGGTATAAAAGCAGCTTCCTTGACATGCTCAGTCATCCACATAGAAGGATGGGGCGAGGGTCACCACTCTGTGAACAAATGCGTGGGCAAATTGTCGAACAGTTCAAGAACAACTTTTCTCAACGAGCTATTGCAAGGAATTTAGGAATTTCACCATCTACGGTCCGTAATATCATCAAAAGGTTCAGAGAATCTGGAGAAATCACTACACGTAAGGGGCAAGGCCGAAAACCAACATTGAATGCCCGTGACCTTCGATCCCTCAGGCGGTACTGCATCAAAAACCGACATCAGTGTGTAAAAGATATCACCACATGGGCTCAGGAATACTTCAGAAAACCACTGTCAGTAACTACAGTTCGTCGCTACATCTGTAAGTGCAAGTTAAAGCTCTACTATGCAAAGCAAAAGCCATTCATCAACAAGATCCAGAAACGCCGCCGGCTTTGCTGGGCCCGAGCTCATCTGAGATGGACTGATGCAAAGTGGAAAAGTGTTCTGTGGTCTGATGAGTCCACATTTCAAATTGTCTTTGGAAACTGTGGACGTCGTGTCTTACGGACCAAAGAGGAAAAGAACCATCAGGACTGTTATAGGCGCAAAGTTCAAAAGCCAGCATCTGTGATGGTATGGGGGTGCATTAGTGCCCAAGGCATGGGTAACTTACACATCTGTGAAGGCACCATTAATGCTGAAAGGTACATACAGGTTTTGGAGCAACATATGCTGCCATCCAAGCGACGTCTTTTTCATGGACGCCCCAGCTTATTTCAGCAAGACAATGCCAAGCCACATTCTGCACGTGTTACAACAGCGTGGCTTCGTAGCAAAAGAGTGCGGGTCCTCCCCTGGCCTGCCTGCAGTCCAGACCTGTCCCCCATTGAAAATGTGTGGCGCATTATGAAACGTAAAATACGACAACGGAGACCCCGGACTGTTGAACAACTTAAGCTGTACATCAAGCAAGAATGGGGAAGAATTCCACCTGAAAAGCTTCAAAAATTGGTCTCCTCAGTTCCCAAACGTTTACTGAGTGTTGTTAAAAGGAAAGGCGATGTAACACAGTGGTAAATATGTCCCTGTGCCAACTTTTTTGCAATGTGTTGCTGCCATTGAATTCTAAGTTAATGGTTATTTGCAAAACAAAATAAAGTTTCTCCGTTCGAACATTAAATATATTGTCTTTGCATTCTATTCAGTTGAATATGGGTTGAAAAAGATTTGCAAGTCATTGTATTCTGTTTTTATTTGCGATTTGCACAACGTGCCAACTTTTCTGGTTTTGGGCTTGTATATATACACTCTTAAGCCTCCCTGGTAAGGTCTATTCAGGGGTTCTGGAGAGGAGGGTCCGTCGGATAGTCGAACCTCGGATTCAGGAGGAGCAGTGTGGTTTTCGTCCTGGTCGTGGAACACTAGACCAGCTCTACACCCTCAACAGGGTCCTGGAGGGTGCGTGGGAGTTTGCCCAACCAGTTTACATGTGCTTTGTGGACTTGGAAAAGGCATTCGACCGCGTCCCTCGGGGGCTTCTGTGGGGGGTACTCCGGGAGTATGGGGTACCGGGCCCTTTGATACGGGCTGTTGGGTCCCTGTACGACCGGTGTCAGAGCTTGGTCCGCATCGCTGGCAGTAAGTCAGGCTCGTTCCCTGTGAGAGTTGGACTCCGCCAAGGTTGCCCTTTGTCACCGATTCTGTTCATAACTTTTATGGACAGAATTTCTAGGCGCAGCCAAGGTGTTGAGAGGATCCGTTTTGGTGGCCTTAGAATCGCTTCTCTGTTTTTTGCAGATGATGTGGTCCTATTGGCTTCATCAGTTCGTGATCTACAGCTTTCGCTGGAGCGGTTTGCAGCTGAATGTGATGCAGCCGGGATGAGGATCAGTTCCTCCAAATCCGAGGCCATGGTCTTGAGCCGGAAAAGGGTAGCATGCCCTCTCCGGGTCGGGGAGGAGGTCCTGCCCCAAGTGGAGGAGTTTAAGTATCTCGGGATCTTGTTCACGAATGAGGGAAAACTGGAGCGTGAGATCGATAGGCGGATAGGTGCAGCGTCCGCAGTGAAGCGGGCGCTGTACCGGTCTGTCGTGGTGAAGAGAGAGCTGAGTCAAAAGGCAAAGCTCTCAATTTACCGATCGATCTACGTTCCCACCCTCATCTATGGTCATGAGCTTTGGGTTATGACCGAAAGAACGAGATCTCGGATACAAGCGGCTGAAATGAGTTTTCTCCGCAGGGTGTCTGGACTCTCCCTTAGAGATAGGGTGAGAAGCTCAGTCATCCGGGAGGGACTCGGAGTAGAGCCGCTGCTTCTCCACATCGAGAGGAGCCAGTTGAGGTGGCTCGGGCATCTGGTTAGGATGCCTCCTGGACGCCTCCCTGGTGAGGTGTTCCGGGCATGTCCCACCGGGAGGAGACCCAGAGGAAGACCCAGGACACGCTGGAGGGACTATGTTTCTCGGCTGGCCTGGGAACGCCTTGGGATTCCCCCAGAGGAGCTGCTCCAAGTGGCTGGGGAGAGGGAAGTCTGGGCCTCCCTACTTAGGCTGCTACCCCCGCGACCCGACCCCGGATAAGCGGACGAAAATGGATGGATGGATGGATATATATATATTAGGGCTTTAACAGACTACTTGAGTAATCAACACATCGATTACTTGGACCTCTATCGAGTTTTTTTTATTTCACATCGAGTATTTGTAGTGACGTCATCACGTCGCAGTTAGAGAACAGAAAATGAATCAACTTCCTGTTTGGAGAGCGTTGCGAACCGGTGTTACACCATATTCTGTGACCACCGTATATTGTGACTGTAGGGGGCGGTGTTGCATGAACTGTTGCAGGTCACAGAATGTGGTGCAACACCGGGTCCAATGACCGAACCAGAACCAGCTTCCTCTGACCTTATTTCACAAATAAAAGGCAAAAAATATTAATCTCTAAACCTATAAAAACCTGTTAACATATTAATCTCTAAAACTAAACCTAATTCGCAGCACCGCAGGCGGTGGTGCGGGATGGTCAACCGCCCCACTGTTTTTAGTTTCGTTTTTGACGTGCCGCACATTTTTTCCACTTTTGCAGCTTAATAATAACAACTAACAGTTTTGGGTTTCCTGTCACTTATTTGCTCTAAGATAAATGGTAGGAGCATAATATATGCACCCACATTTTGTGGGTCTTATTTTGTAAATAATAAATGACTTCTTTTTTTTAGGTTTTAATTAGTTAATATTTTTTTGCATCTTGAGATCCTATGACATCATCTACTCGAGCTCTACTCGAGTATTATTATGTTAATGTCGAGTTTAAAAATTATGTACTCGTTCAACCCCTAATATATATATATATTTTTTGTAAAAAAACAACAACAATGTTTTTGTATTATAATGTACTGTACTTTTAACATATGTATTGTAATTGTACACATTATTCTATGTAATAACTGCCCCTGTTTTGCATGTTTTTCCACCAACTCAAACCTATACATATACACATGCATGTTAACAACCCCCTCCCCCTTCAAAGGAAGCCACAAAAAAAAACAATGTCTTGAGAAATGAGCTCTGATAAACAGTGATTATGTACAGTCTGTGATGAGCGTACTTTGCTCTGCATGAAAGAACTAACAACCTTTTTTTATTTTTTTTCAGGGTTATTGTTTTGGCATTTATTACTTAAAATAATTCCTGTGTGCTTCTTCATTTTATATTATTGTTATTTTTAATCATATCTTTCTAACAAACCACATGGTTTACTCTGAGAGCACGAACAAAGTCACAGTTAAAATGAAACATAGAACGACAGCAGAATGAGTGTACAAAGGCAAACATAATTTATGTGTTTGGAATGTAGTTTTGATCTTAAACAGATATTTAAAAAAAAACTAAAGTGGCCTTCTGGAAACAAAGTCAGTTTCAGACAATGTGTGTGAAACTCTTTGGACTGCACATGTTTGAAAGGTGTAAGCCACAAGAACAACTTGTGATACCATCATCATCGCCAGCGTCCTGCCACTCGCTTGTTATATTTTTTTAAACTTCCTGTTTCTCACTTTGTAATCTTCATCTCCCCCATTTGTTCAGGTTACAGTGTTCATCTACAGCGACTTGATGCTCATGACAAGAGAAAGCGAACCAGGAAGGTGCAACGTCCTCCAGAGTCCACTGTATCTCCGACATCTGCGGCTCCAGGATGGTATGGAAGCTTTAGCACGCCTACATGTTGGTCATGAAGTGCAACTCAAAGCTTAAAATGTGTAGCAAGTTAAAATAAGTAGTGCTGCAATACTCCAATCACATCTGCAGGTGGAACTTGTTTGAGCTTCTGCATTTCAGCCCCGGATTAGAAAATAAAATGTAAACATCTCTAGCAGAAATAAACATACAGTCCTATGGGCCTAGAGATATTTTCAGTTGTGTGTAGCTGAAGGATATTTATGAAATAAGTGCCCATTTCCTGTCACTTTGTCTTCTAATTTCATCCCGGTGTAAACGATTGTCTCCCCCAGGCAGTATGGAGAGAAAAACTTGGCCATCAGGGCCGCGCAGTGCCCAGGCAAATCAAATAAATAAAACTACCGGTAGCTGTAAACATCTGTGAGTAGTCGGAGAGCAGAGGCACAAGGCCAGGACACAACGAGTTCACTTGGACCCTGAAACCCAAAAGCCGATGACTGCATTGTTAAGAAGCTGTTGGTTCTGACTGCAACTCATTGGTTGATAAGTTTACTGAGCAGGATCTGAACAAAGATACGAAAAGAGTTTTGTTTAGTCTGAACTGAGTGATGTAGGAGTGTGGCAGCAGAGAGGGTTAAATGTGACTCTGGGTTCAGCAGATTGTGGGGGTGGGCAATGTTTGGAAGAGGCTGGTGTCTGCGCTGATGCTTTTGATGTTGTGGGGAAAATACGTATTAATACATTTTTGTCTGATGTGACAAAGTGATTTAAACTGTTGGTTGAGCTTGGAGTTCTCAGGAAGAGCCCACCACACACACACATGTGCCAGTGTACCGTATTTTTTGGACTATAAGACGCACTTAACATCCTTTAATTTTCTCAAAAATCGAGCCTTATAATCAGGTACACCTTATGTATTAATTCTGGTTGTGCTTACTGACCTCAAATTGATTTTACAGTATGTGGTTATTGTGAATGAGTTGAATAGAGTTTGACTTATCTGTTTTGCTTTGCGTTAATAAACCTTATAATCTGGGGCGCCTTATAGTCCGAAAAATACGGCAGCCTCAAATCACATGGTCTTCTCTAATGACATTCTTTTGTGGGTGAAAAAGCTCCAAATGTCTAAATCCCTTGAAATGCAGTGGTGTGCACTTTACATCCATTCACCACCTTTAAAGCTGCTATATGTAACTTTTCTAACAATATATTTTTAACATATTTCTTCACTCTGTCACTAGATTGATGTTAGAGAGGTAATCTCTGAAAAAAACTAAAAAAAAATATTGTCCCCTTGCTTCTCCAGGTGGTAAATAAGCATTTCTAAAAAGAAAAAGTGACCCGCCATTTTCCAGCCAATAAAAACAAAGTTTGTAACCAGCCAATAAAAACCGAGCTTGAATTCGAATCAGCCAATAAAAACAGAGCTTGAATTTGAATTTTAACAGACCACAAGGGGGCAGTGCCATATATGGCTCTGAGGGGGAGGGATCAGAATGCTTTGCTTGTTGAAATTTTTTCTAAGTGCTGATGTTCTACAGAAACTGCAGACTCCACCTTTAAGTATATGAACAATAAGCTAATAAACCCCAAAAGGCATTACCGGTAAGTTTATTTAGAAGATTTGTTGTTTTATCTGTAACATTAGAATCCTGGTTTTTGTGCTTTTATGCACTTTATTTACAGTACTTGTTATTTAGACTCCTGAGATACATGTACCATAGTTTTCGCCCTATACGTCGCGTTTTTTCTTCATAATTTGCAGGCCCTGCGACTTTTACACCAAAGTAACATATTTATAAACCAATATGGCTGAGATATGACCGTTTTTATTCACTCTGACTGAAAATATTGAATACTACAATTTTCAGCCACTCGATGGCACTCCAGTAGTATGGCATGCCATTGTATCATGTAATAGGTAAAAGTGGCTATTATTCACACAGTCGGCTTGTGTTAGCCTGCCACCTTCATTCTGCTCGCTGCTTGCAGCAACCGTCAAACCAGCTACATTTAGCTGTGCCGCCCTGGCGAAATGCAGCTAATTTGACCATTAAAGTGCATTTATTAAGTAAAAAGTTCAACTGAGACACACCTTTGCTATAATGTCGAGCAAACAAATCATTGTTTTAAGCGCTTATCTTGTTAAATTTCGAAGAAATGCACAGCGTTCCTCCTGATTTCCTCCCTCTCTGCGCACTCCCGGATCACCAAGGCAGCAAATATTTTTGAAATACAGCTGATTTGATCGTTAAAGTCCTTCTATTAAGTACAAGTTCAACTGAGATGCACCTTTACTATAAAGTTGAGCAAACAATTGTTTTTAGGTGGTTATCTTGTTAAACTTCAAGGATATGCACAACGACTCGTCCCTCTGCGCATTCCTACTTCAACATATCGGCTTTTGAAATGCAGCAGATTTGACTGTCAAAGCGCATTTATTAAGCAAAAGTTAGACTGAGACATACCTTTATTATAATTTCAAGCAAACAAATAAATGTTTTTAAGTGTTAATCTTGTTAAATTCTTGTTAGGCCTCCCGTGCACACTCCCGCGGCACCGGCCCACATTTCTGGGTTGTCAGCGGTGACGCATAATAGATGCGACGTATACAGCGAAGTGACGTATTTATGGGTTTTTCCACTTTATTAGACATAGTTGGACTGGTGCGACTTATAGGGCGGTGCGACATGTACGACGGAAAATACGGTACTGAAACTTGACTACTGTAGCAGACAAAAAAGAGAAGAATCACAGATAAACCTGCATTTATTAGTTGCTTTTTGACTTCCTTTTTATGTGGTTGACACGTTGTTTTTGCCACAGCCAAGTGGGAATTGTCATAAAAACCCCAATTTGATCAAGCTTACAAGTATGTTAAAATCTTAGAATGACTTTGTCCTGAATATGCTGTGAAACGTTACCTGCTGAGTGTCTTTCATAGGGTTTAACAGAAATGTAAAATACTGAGTAGGGTTATTAAAACACATACGGTAGTCAGCAGCTGAAGGTGCCATAGTGAGAAAAACATGACATCAGACGTGCAGTCAGTCTTGTTTGATTATTTCTGTGTTCAGAATATGACACCCAGATGAGCGTTTTTGTTCTTTAGACATCGCTGATCTCCTCTGGGTCACTTGTGACCCCCGTCCGGCACCCTATCAATCATTACCAGCAGGGTGGAGGATTCAGAAAAGCTTGCGTGTGTGTTTCATGAGAGGACCCTCACACAGACACAGAAACTCACCTCCACCCTGCTGCTTGTCATTGTTATTTCACTTCGGCAACGTAACTCAGGAAGGAGGCGCCGGGGGATTGTATTTGTTTCAGCGAGGGCGTGTTCGTCATATGTGTGTGTGTGTGTGTGTTAAATGTGCATGTAATCACACAGGCAAGTTCAATAAACGGGCTTTCCTGTGTTCCTGTTACCCCAATACTAGGCTGAAGAGCGTGGGAAACAATGAAAATGACATGACACACAAAAACTGGAATGACTGTGTGCCAATCAAAACATTGTTTTCACAACTATTTTACTTTTAATCCACAGCAGTAATGTACGAAGGTACAAAACTAGTTTTTTTTCTTTTAAATGATATATATATTTTTTTACTGTTACTTGTTTTTTTGTTTGTTTGCTTTTTACACTCAAAAATGATCAAATACAAGAATTGGACTGGAAAAAAATGGTATAAAAGCAGCAAATATTCAAATATTTTGAAGAGCTTCAGAAAACTAGAAGAACTTACAAGAACATCTGGCACATTAGAAATAAAATATAAAGAATGCCTGAAGACTTTTTTGCAGATCGGCATATGATGCAAATAAATACTGAACACCTGCACTAAAGCATCCACAAGAAAGAAAGTGAATTATATGAAACAAACATGTTTTTTTGTTTTTTTTTACTTCGTACATGACTTAAAGCCAACATTTGTAGTTCTTTTTTCCACTTTCCATAAAAAAGTTTAGCTCTCAAGCAGAAAGATTTACAAAACCATATAAACTATTTGCACATTTAGTTTTCATGGATAAAGCATTCATGTTTATGTTAAATTAATTTCCGTGACAGTCCTTTAGAATAAACATTCTTTTTTTTTTTTTGACAAATAAATACTGGTCCAACATTGACCTCTGCTGGAAGCTTTAAATCAAAGCAGCATGAGTCCTTTCTTTGTTTTTAAACACATTGTATTAAATTAGTTTGGCTTATTAAGAGATTTGGTAAAACTGTCAGTGCCTAAATTCATGCATGTAAAAAAAAAACTTAAAAATAAATGAAAAAAGTGGGTGACACGCTAATGGACATGGCAAAATGAAATAGACGGGCAGTAAGAGAAGTTTATACAAAGTACATTTTCTTCTGATTTACAGTCCCCCAGCTGCAGGGGAATGAGCGTCATGTTAGATTCAGTTACAGAAGTTGCAGAAATGCTCAGACACAACTAGATGACTTCATATTCTGAACCGTGGAGCAAGAGGTTTTAAAGATGTTTCAGTTTTCATAAGCAGATTTGGGCGACAGTTTCAGTCTGCCGAGTCAAAAAGTGGGTTCATGTTTACTAGAAGCGCAGTAACACATACATTTTTAAGAAAGGTCAACAACTTCCTTTAAAGCAGTGGTGGCTGTTGGAGTTTTCTCCAGTGGGGGCTGTAAGTGTGTGGAGTGGAAATGTCCATTGTTTCATGAGCTTGGATGGAGACAACGTTTACACACTGGATTTCTTCAATGATGCACTAAATTTGACAGCATGCAATCAAGGAGTTCATTCTGCACAGTCTTAGATGTTCCCTTAAACACAGTGGCAGTGATGCTCATGTAGAACTGCATCCAGTGATGCTACAAAATCCACCAGTCCTCTACAAACACCCAGATTTCCTGAGCTTTCACTTTCATCATGGTCACGCAGGGCAAGTTCAAATGCACCACAGAACTTGACGCAGTCCATTATTTTTTAATAGAATGTGCCTGATTTAGTCGAACTCCTCATTGTGCTTACGGATCCCTACGCTAGCCTTCATCAGGCTGAGATGAAAAGTTTATTTTCACAAACATGTACATTTTCCATGTGGATCCCAGATTGTTCATGCTTCTTTGCCTTTTCTGAAAAATGCTTTTAAGCTGTCATACTTGTCTTGATCCATGCTGGGTCAGGTCCTGATGTTTGAAAAAGGAGGCAGGGAAAGCAGAATACTCATTAGCCTCACTATATGAAGTGCTTTGAACGGCTAGTCATGAAAAGCATCACATCTGTCCTCCCTGACTCCCTGGATCCCTTCCAATTTGCATACCGACCTAATCGCTCAACCGACGATGCCATCTCCTCTGCCCTTCACACAGCTCTCACACATCTGGACACGAAGGACTCCTATGTTAGAATGTTGTTCATCGACTTCAGCTCGGCATTTAACACCATCATCCCCCAACAGCTCATCCATAAACTGGACAGTCTGGGGCTGAACACCTCAATGTGTAACTGGCTGCTAGACTTCCTGACCGGGAGACCACAGACAGTACGGATCGGGAGTAACACATCTAGCACCATCACATTGAACACAGGGGCCCCACAAGGATGTGTGCTGAGCCCCCTTCTATTCACCCTGCTAACACATGACTGCACACCATCGTACAGCTCCAACCACTTCATCAAGTTTGCGGATGACACAACAGTGGTAGGTCTCATCAGCAACAACGATGAGACGGACTACAGGAACGAGGTGAGCCGCCTGGCCTTGTGGTGCGGACACAACAATCTCACTCTCAACGTGGAGAAGACAAAGGAGATTGTTGTGGACTTCAGGAAGAGGGATGCCCAACATCCTCCTCTGACCATCAACAGCACCGCAGTGGAGAGAGTGGACAGCACCAAGTTCCTGGGAGTGCACGTCTCAAAGGACCTGTCCTGGAGCAGGAACACTGCAGCACTGGCAAAGAAGGCTCACCAGCGTCTCTACTTTCTCCGCAAGCTGAAAAGGGCTGGAGCTTCAACCCCCATCATGAGCACCTTCTACAGAGGTGCCATAGAAAGTGTCCTGACCAGCTGCATCACTGTGTGGTTTGGTGCATGTACTGCATCCTGCCGCAAGAGCCTCCAGCGCATTGTGAGAGCAGCTGAGAAGATCGTGGGCACCTCCTTGCCCTCACTGCAGGACTTACACAGCAAACGCCTCACTCGGAAAGCCCACCGCATGGCAGGTGATCCCACACACCCACTACACAGCTGCTTCAGACTGCTGCCATCAGGAAGGAGACTGAGGAGTCTCCAGGCTCGAACCAGCAGACTGAGAGACAGCTCTGTTCATCAGGCAGTCAGAATGCTAAACACTCTGCCTGCTCTGCCTCCCCTCCCATTTGAACTGCCTTAACACTAAAACTTTCTCACATACTATCACTCAACACAAAGTTTTTAACACTAGACTCTGTGTCACCAAACGGGTTTTCACTAAACTCTCGGTCATGTGCTCATACAGTTTGCACTACTTCTCATACTTGCACTAATGTCTGTATTACATCACTGCCTATAATCATAATACTGTTTACATTCTCTGTTTACATTTATTAATACTGTTTACTTTTATTACTACTGCTTACATGTAATTACTACTGTTTACATTTATTTACACTACTCTAATATCTACACCACTGCTGGTACATATACAGTGTGCTCTGAACGGTCTTATTTAGGGATGCCCAATGTGCCTTACTGCATATGCCACTTTTTGCCTCTACAACAACATCAACTACTACCTCATACATATACTGTGTACATTGACTCATACGCTGCTTTGCCACTTTGCAAATGTCAATGCTAGAAACCTTTAGTTTATTTTAGTTATACTTTTTATACTCTTTTTTTATACCACTATGCAAAAAAAAAAAAAAACTCAGGACAGTGTTAGTTTTACTATTTTTATGCTTATGTCTATTATTATATGTTTCAGTGTTTCAATGTTTAGATGTTTACTGTTGCACCGAGGGACTGAGAGAAACGCAATTTCGGTCCTGTGTATGTCCTGCACTGTACATATTGCAGATCTGACAATAAAGTTGACTTTGACTTTGACTTTGACTATATGCAGTTAACCAAGCTTTGTTGCTAAACCCGGTCCTGGAAAAAGACAGAGTGCACTGTCCCTCTCTGTCTTTGGACTGCTGATTAATTGTGATGTTAGGATCACCGCGGGAGGGTAAGCTGCATTCAGCTCTGGGCGCAGGAGAGGTGCACCCCACAATGGTCCTGTCTCTTGTATTGAAGAGGAGCTACTGCACATGTACAACTTTTAATGAGAGTCTACGGGCAAAAAATTTTGATCCCCAGGGCGGAAATACGTCACCAATCAGACGACGATGAACGAAACAACTTTACTCATCATTAACTAAAAAATATTTATCTTACAACAACAAAAAAAACCATATTTTGAAACATGTTTTATTATTTCATTTTTATTTAAAATTGTTATGTCCTCCATCCATCCATCCATCCATCCATTTTCTTCCGCTTATCCAAGGTCATGGGGGCAACAGCCTTAGTAGGGATGCCCAGACTTCCCTCTCCCCAGCCACTTGGGCCAGCTCCTCCAGGGGAATCCCAAGGCGTTCCCAGGCCAGCTGAGAATAGTCCTTCCAATGTGTCCTGGGTCTTCCTCTGGGTCTCCTCCCAGTGGGACATGCCCGGAACACCTCACCAGAAAGTTGTCCAGGAGGCATCCTAACTAGATGCCCGAGCCACATCAGCTGGCTCCTCTTGATGTGGAGAAGCATTGACTCTACTTTTGAGTCCCTCCCGGATGACTGAGCTTCTCACCCTATCTTGAAGGGAGAGTCCAGACACCCTGCGGAGAAAACTTGTTTTGGCCACTTGTATCCATGATCTTGTTCTTTCGGTCACAACCCAAAGCTCATGACCATAGATGAGGGTGGGACCGTAGACTGACCGGTAAATTGCACCCGCTTTGGATGTTATCAACCATAAAATGGCCCTTATCAATCATTATCATCCCCATACGTAAATCAAAAAGGCGTTCAATTCAAGATCAACTGGACTTTATTTGTAACAGAAGACGTTTCGCTTCTCATCCGAAAAGCTTTATCAATTCAAAGAATTGAACGCCTTTTTGATTTATCATGCCCTGGACGACTGAGAATCTTCACCAGCATATCCCCATACGTAGCGGTCAGAATGCTTCTACTGTACCTACTAGTAGGTTTAAAGGTACGTTGTCACCATTACAAACGATGACAGCAGGCTCCGTCTTTAGCTACGTGTCAAAGTTTCGAGTAAAGCCTCTGGCGTTAGGTTTAGGGTCTTGGTTAGGTTTAGGCACAAGGGTAAGGGGGTTACATTTAGGGTTTGTTCTCTGGGTCAGGTTTAAGGTTAGGTTGAGGAAAACGGTTACATAAGCTGAATACAACAAAAATGCTACACTTCCGGGTTTACGGAAACACGCTGCCTACTCACAGTGATAACAACGCTGATAACGTTATGTTAAACATGCTAGTAGGTAGATTGTGACCTACTCGCCGCTACAAATGGGGATGATAACAGTTGATAACGCCCATTGTATGGACTGACAACATCCGAACCCGCTGTAAATTGAGAGCTTCACCTTTTGACTCAGCTCTCTCTTCACCACGACAGACCGGTACAGCACCCGCTTCACTGCTGACACCGCACCTATCCGCCTATCGATCTCCCGCTCCGTTTTCCCCTCATTTGTGAACAACACCCCAAGATACTTAAACTCCTCCACTTGGGGCAGGACATCCTCCCTGACCCGGAGAGGGCACTCTACCCTTTTCCGGCTCAAAACCTCACCCCGGCCATTCTGGTCTTATTCAAGGTAATGTGGTGGGTGGTGGGGCGGTGCCCTTGCGCCCTCTACTGGCCAGCTGCCACTGCTTTAAAATGATTTGAAAATGCACTTATTGCTATTGTTTTGGCTATAGTACATGAAATAACTGACTTTATATTCACTTTCTCATGGTGTTAATCATAATGTTCTTGTGTGCGCAGTAAAAACACAAACTTCACCACAACATCATGTGGATCCAGGTCTAAGTGTGCATGTTCACTCGATTAAAACCATTTATCTCGACTGCAGACCCACAGGCCCGTCTCCCACAGTGCTTCTTCAGTGAATTATGAGGGCATGTCTATAAGGCTGACCCGCAGTAAAAGCTTTCCATCAATAAAAGTATTTTGGCAGAATTGCGATCGGAAATAAACAGTGCGGCTTTGTGTACAAGAAGGAGGAGAGTGTGTGAAAAGGACACCAGGGGGAAGTTTGTCTAGGTGGGAAAACAAAGACACAAAGAAACGTTTACCTTTCATCTCTGTCTCACTCTGTTTTGCAGATTACTCTCATGAGCTGAGGTTCTACCTTATCCACATGACGGAGGTAAGAGGAACGACTGTTTGTTGTGTGAACGATTAAGAAAAAAGACAAAAGAAAGTGAGTAAACTAGGATCTAATGTGAACAGCCTAATTCGTCTGTGAGCTAGAGGGGCAATAGACTCTGGTCAAAATCAAATTACAGGAAGGACTTGACGATTAGCAGAAAATCTAATGAAAATGTCCTTTTTAAACATTTATCCCACCATTGCAATAGTATATTCCCATGAACATAAACAACAGAGATTTTAATGAATAAACGTCCAGGTGCAGCACATTTTAGCATCCCATGATTCATCTGTTTGTTTACGTTGAGCTTTGGCGAGCTGTTGATGTGAAAATATGACACTTTCTTCCATCTGCTGCAACACCTCTCATGTTGTCATATGAAGATGAAAGGAAAATGGTAAAGGTTACTGTCACTTCCAACCATACACAAAATACAGCACTGTGCAAAAGTCTTAGGTCCACTGCCTGTTTCTTTATATTTTGCTTTTAAAGAGACAGATTTGTAACGTTGGACGTGGCTGCTGCAAATGTTTGCCAGAGCAATAGTTCTCAAACTGAGGTCCCTGGACCCCCGGGGGTCCACAAGCTGGTGCTTGGGGGTCTGCAAAAGAAACAAACAGCAGAATATATATATATATAT
>JBBPBX010014538.1:38470-50754 GCA_038048925.1 Garcialebias charrua
GTGTGCCTTGAAGAATATCTACCTGAGACTAAACTGGGTCCCAACTGGGCTAAAAATATGGGTTATAAGTGGGTTTGTCCACAGTTTCCATGGTGGCCCCACGTGGGTTTGCCCGGATAGACTATAATGGGCACTGTCTGGGCTTTCAGTGGTTCCCAGATGGTTAATTTACATGAGGCTCATTACAGACCCATGTGTGTTCTTACCAGCATAATTTATGTGTCGGATTTTCCGATCCAACCTGCCGAGAGCACGTATATTGCACCATACTCTGTGACTTCTGTCTTAACATTGTGTGAGTTACACTCAAAGAACACTCTGAGCCTCACAACAGATAATACCCAATCTTTAACAAGAGGCAGTTCTATAACACAGATGTCCTTCTGACTCATGGTGCAGCCCGGAACACTAAAATACTGCTAAACATTATGGGAAATCAACATAGTCCACTCCCCGTTTTTGATTGTGGCACTATGAGTTGTAATTCTTGTTGGCTTTGATCAACGGATACAGATTTAAACTATAATTGAACACTAATATACCGCTAAGCATGATGGGAAATCAACACGGTTCACTTCCTGTTTTTTAGTTTAGTTTTTGATTGTGGCACTATGAGTTGTAATTCTTGTTGGTTTTGATCAACAGATACAGATTTAAAATATACATTGAATTTATAAATGTAAATTCAATGTACAGTTTAAATCTGTATCTGTTGATCCCACATTTATACCACTTGGGATAAATACAGTTAGCCCACATGGGCTTCCCATGCTGGGCACATTATACTAAAATCACATGGGTCCTATATACTGATGCACATGTCTGTCCCATTCCCAGTTAGCCCACATAAAAAAATGAGCTGGGGCCTATATATATATATGCCCAGGTTGAAGCCATGTAAGATCATCCCACATTTAGCCCACTTGGGGTAAATACAGTTAGCCCACATGGGCTTCCCATGCCGGGCCCATTATACCAAAACCACATGGGTCCCATATAATGATGTCCATTTCTGTCCCATTCCAAGTTAGCCCACATAAAAATGAACTGGGGCCTGTATATCCATGCCAAGGCTGAACCCATGTAAGGTTATACGACACTTATCCCACTTGGGGTCAATATAGTTAGCACACATGGGCTTCCCATACTGTGACCATTATACTAAAACCACATGGGTCCCATATAATGATGACCATTTCTGTCCCATTCCCAGTTAGCCCACATAAAAATGTACTGGGCCTTATATATCCATGCCCAGGTTGAACCCATGTAAGGTGATCCCACATTTATACCACTTGGGATGAATACAGTTAGCCCACATGGGCTTCCCATGCTGAGCACATTATACTAAAATCACATGGGTCCCATATACTGATGCATATATCTGTCCCATTCCCAGTTAGCCCAAATAAAATTAAACTGGGTTCAACCCATGTAAGGTCGGCCCACTCTTATACCACTTGGGGTAAATACAGTTAGCCCACATGGGCTTCCCATGCTGGGCCCATTATACCGAAACCACATGGGTCCCATATAATATTGCCCATTTCTGTCCCATTCCCAGTTAGCCCACATAAAAATGTAGTGGGCCCTATATATCCATGCCCAGGTTGAACCCATGTAAGGTGATCTCACATTTATACCACTTGGGATAAATACAGTTAGCCCACATGGGCTTCCAATGCTGGGCCCATTATACCAAAACCACATGGGTCCCATATAATGATGCCCATTTCTGTCCCATTCCCAGTTAGCCCACATAAAAATGTATTGGGCCCTATATAACCATGCCCAGGTTGAACCCATGTAAGGTGATCCCACATTTATACCACTTGGGATAAATACAGTTAGCCCACATGGGCTTCCCATGCTGGGCCCATTATACCAAAACCACATGGGTCCCTTATAATATTGCCCATTTCTGTCCCAATCCCAGTTAGCCCACATAAAAATGTAGTGGGCCCTATATATCCATGCCCAGGTTGAACCCATGTAAGGTGAGCCCACATTGATACCACTTGGGATAAATACAGTTAGCCCACATGGGCTTCCCATGCTGGGCCCATTATACTAAAACCACATGGGTCCCATATAATAATGCCCATTTATGTCCCATTCCCAGTTAGCCCACATAAAAATGTAATGGGCCCTATATATCCATGCCCAGGTTGAACCCATGTAAGGTGAGCCCACATTGATACCACTTGGGATAAATACAGTCTGCCCACATGGGCTTCCCATGCTGGGCCCATTATACTAAAACCACATGGGTCCCATATAAAATTGCCCATTTCTGTCCCATTGCCAGTTAGCCCACATTAATCCTGTATAGGACCCATATATTTAGCCCAAGAGGGCTCACAAAATGGGTTCCTTTATGGGATAACCACAGGGCCGGCCCAAGCCTCTTTGGGGCCCTAAGCGAAATTTGGATGGGGGCCCTCTGTTTCTACTAATAATGTGAATTACTGCAATCAACGGTCAGGTGGTTTTATCATTCTCCCACCTGATAAAACATATTGCAACTCTGACAGTCCATTTTAATGTATATATGTAATTTATTGCAGGATGTCAAACTTATTTTAATTTTGGACCACATCAAGTTCATGACTGTCCTCAGAAGGCCAGACATGGCAGAATGTATTGATAAAACTGCCTATGAATAAACTGGTAAAATCAAACTTTCTAAAAATAAAAACGTTGCCCATCATGCCTTTTGGGGAAGGAAAAGGTATCCTTAATAGGCAGTGGTCCTCTCATCACCTGCTCAGTCCTGTTTACATCTGAGAGGAAAGATGGCCACTCAGCTGGGTCCATTGGCAGAGCTGATGATCCTTGGTGTGGCTCGGACTTTGATGTGGAAGCTTCTGAGAAAGAGACAAAAGAAAGATGATGATTAATAATAACATAAAAGGGCAGAAAATGTTTGCGATGTACATAACTTAATCTGAAAATGATCTGGAGCACAAAGAGGAATTATAGAATATGTTTTGCTGTTAACTTACCAGGTAGATCATCTGCAGAACAGACACAGATGAGACAGTGGGCACAGAAGATAGGGATGCTAGACTTAGCTCTGCAGAGGATGGAGATGGACCTAAGATGAAAACAAAAAAAATTGTTATGTTAGATGTCATATCACATTTACAATTATGTTGCTTACTTTTTTAAATAAAAAGTTCAACCAGTGTGTTTTTGCTTATAATAAAAAGGAATCTGCCAGTACACCAACTGAAATTTATTTTAAAAAATTGTAAATAATTTGGTTGTCTAAGTGTCTGATTTTAGAAATAATATCAGAATTATATCTCAAGATGGTTAAACAATTATATGAAAGAGGTTTTGCTTACCAGGTAGTTCAGCAGTAGTTGCAGACACAGATGAGACTTAGCTCTGCAGAGGATGGAGATGGACCTAAGATGAAAATAACAAAAAATGTAGTTATGTTAGATGTCACATCATACTTATAATTATGTTGTTCACTTTTTTATGGAAAAGTATAAAGGATGGAGTGGATGGAGAAAAGTTTCAGGAGTGATTTGTGACAAAAAGGTGTCAGCAAAGGTCAAAGGAAAAGTTTACAAGACAGTGGTGAGACCAGCTATGTTGTATGGTCTGGAGACAGAGACATGGACAAAAAGACAGGAGACAGAACTGGAAGTAGCAGAAATGAAGATGCTGAGGTTCTCCTTAGGAGTGACAAGGATGGATAAGATCAGGAATGAGATCATCAGAGGTACAGCACATGTTGAACAACTGGGAGATAAAGTTAGAGAGGCCAGACTGAGATGGTTTGGACATGTCCAGAGGAGGGACAGTGGGTATATTGGTAGAAGGATGTTAGAAATGCAGCTGCCAGGAAAAAGACAAAGAGGGAGACCAAAGAGGAGATATATGGATGCAGTTAGAGAGGACATGAAGGTAGTTGGAGTGAGGACAGAGGATGCAGAGGACAGAGTGAGGTGGAGGAGGATGACTCGCTGTGTCGACCCCTGAAAAGGGAAAAGCTGAAAGAAGAAGATAAAAATACTTTCATACTTTGCATTTTTGCTTGTAGTAATAAAACAAATCAGCCAGTAAAACTGAAATTTTCTTCAGACATGTTTAAACAGTATTTGTTCCTCCACAGTCTTCTATTTTCTGCTTACGTTGTAAATTAAATTTTTACGAGTTAGTTTAGGAGTTATAAAAAGGATGTTATGCAGTTAACTTACCAGGTAGATCAGAAGTGATTGTAGTGGGCACAGAGGATGGAGGTGCTACACTTTGCTCTAAGGACAAAGATGGACATAAGATGAAATACATACTGTACATATGCACACACATTCCTTGCATACTTTCATTACAGACTCTGGAGTGTAATTGCTATAACTAAAAATTAATTGTATGCTGCATGGTGAGTCTTTCTGTAGTTGATGCACTGCACAGCTGAGCCTGGTAATGTGGACTTTCACTGAGATTCTGTGCTGACAAAATATTTTAACAGTGCTCCTGCAGAATTTCACATAAGGTAAAAATTGTTTATTTTAGTCAAATAAATTATCATGCTCAACAGTCCACAACATATTTCAAACTCAAGCATAGCTATAAGCTGTTAATATATCAATACTGTATAGTATAGCCTGATGTAAAACATTTGACTAGCAAATGTTATGTATTGTGAAGTTTTAATTATTGCTATCAAGCGTTAGCAAAAACACTGTTTTGAGCCAACAAAAAAAAAAGATATACTGTAGTGCCAATCAACTCACATAAAATTAAAACTCAGTTATTAACAAGTACAAACACGGCAGTGCTAGCCAGCTGTTTAGCAGCTGCACAAATATTTTTTGATAAAAGAGACGCACTTTGTACAAACATACCTTTATCTTGCTGTTTTTTTATCTTCTTCTTTTTTCCTCATCCTTTTTCCAGCCCCTGAAGGATATATGCCCTTTTTTGCGACATTATCTAGCGTTAGTTACGTGTCAGGTGCTTAATTAGCTTAGATGCAGACTTCACATTGCGGCAAGGAGCTCAGAAACCTTTGAAACCTGTAAAACGGGATACCGGGGCCCCCACTAAGGGGGTTCCCAACCACCTGTCATTTCTTTCTTTTCTTTCTACTAGAGCAATTTATACATATTCAAGTATACATATACACACAAATATATGATATATATGTTATATATATCATTATGAAAATAAAAATCTGAACTTTATGATGAAGTTGTGTGTAATAGAATCATATAATTAAAAAAATGAAATAAAATTTATAAAAACCCACAAAACTCAGCTCCTCTTTGGGGCCCCCCTTGTGACCCTGGGGCCCCAAGCGCCCGCTTACTCTGCTTATGCCTTGGGCCGGCGCTGGATAACCATATGGGTCTCATGCAGTTAGCCCAGATAAATCCCATGCCCACTCATTACCCAACTAGCCCACAATAACCCCATGTGGGGCACAACTATGCATGTTGGCTGGGGTCATGAATGGGCCGATAGGCGCACGGGGAAAATGATGACGGTTGAATGAATCTGCTCAAAATTGACTTGTCCCTGACTTTAGGCTGCAGGCTGCAGCCTCTTAAAGGGAGGGAGCGCTGATCACTTTAAGAGACTGCAGCCTGCAGCCTCTTAAAGCGCTGATCCCTTTAAGAGACTGCGCCGCACAGGGCCGGCAGCTTGGGAGCTACCATTTGATAAAAAACACCCCTGAAAGTTCACCGTTGGTTGAGTCCACCCCAGCAGCGAAGCACGTATTTTCCAAAACATCAGCTGATGGAGCAGCGCGGAGTCCAAACTGCTAATTAGCAATAAAAATGGATAGGAAGAGGCCAGGTGGAGCTGAAAAAGTCAGGTTGAAGAAAAGAAAGGAGGAAGCTGCCAAATGTGCAAAGCTTACAGACATTTTTTCAAAGAGACAGAAGAAGCAACAGGTAATGATAAAAATTAAAAACTAGCATAATAAATTAAGCTAATGTCACAACGTTGTACTATGTCACTAAACATGCATGAAAGTCAAGTGGGACCTAAACTGACAGCCTGAGCCTAATTAGAAATAAAAGCAGAAATATATAAATTGACCAATAAATAAATAAACGTCAAAGGACAATTTAAATTAAAAGATAACTTTATCTCATACCCTGATGCATGCTCAATAATCCAGGTAGAAAAATCTAAAAAAGCTAAGTCTGGTCTTCTGGACATTTTTTGCTTTGTTTTGTTTTGTTTTGTTTCTTGAATGTCCAGAAGACCAGACTTAGCTTTTTTAGAACTTTATCTCATGTTTTAAAAATTAATTGACCATCATGTTTTTTTTCCAGCTTAGTTCCAACAAATTATATATTTTAATTCATAATTTTACATTTTACTGTGCTTAAAATACCGGTAGGCCTATATATTTTTTTGTTTTTACTTTTACTCTTAGATGACTTGTGTTATGTAATTAAATGTAATTATTTTTTTAATTTTCCACACAAGTCCTTATTTACGTAATGAGGCAGAAATGCATGAGGTGAAGTGAAAACAGGAAACAGAAAAATGTTAAAGCAACGCATTTAATAGACAAATAAAAATAAACTCATGCATATGCATACATATTGCAACCAATGCCAAACTTGTCTCTGATTTTGCTTGTCTTGACCCTAAAAACTTTTCAGAGATGAGGCTTAAAGGACTCAAGAGCTCAGCACTTCAAGCAACAAGCAAAAATCTGCTTAGATTTGATGAGAGAGCCACAGTGAGTACTTTACACACAGAGCTGTCCAGTCTTGGGATAGGCTGAAAAAGTCCCCTCTGGAAGAGTCCACTGTCAAGATGGTACTGAGATGGAACAGGGTTGAACCAGAGATTGAACTTGAAAGCAGGGCTTGTTCTTCTTGCAGAAACTGTGTTATCTGTGTTTACCTTATATTGACACAGTATAACCTTTTCACAGATGCCTATATAGGGCTGGCATACAAATATTTGTTGTCTCATGTTGCATGTGAAAGCTTCTCTACTCTCAAGTTCATCAAGAATAGACTATGAAGCACACTTAACCAGGAGCATTTGGAGGCATTTATGCTGATGTCCACAGAGAAAGAACTTCTTATGTCCATTGACAATGACAAAGTAACACATATGGTGGCAGAAACTAGTGCACTTCTTAGGCGCTTACTGATGCTGTAGATCACATGTCAAACTCGAGGCCCATGGGCCAAATCTGGTCTCATTGACATTTTATCTGGCCTCAAATTTAATATTTTGAATGTAAAATAGTTTTATGGTTTATCTTTTTGTCACTGTATTTAGTGCAAACTTCTCATGACAGCTGGCCAACGTTCAAGCCAACAAAATTACGTTTTGAGTTTTTCAGTAATCTTTGAGTCTGATATGGAAAGAGCAACAAAGAATTGACTTATCATTTTCTGTTTTTTAAGTCAACTAATTTAGTTTTTTTCCCACCTGATTTGCTGAATTGTAACAAAATGTAACTAAAAATTATAACCAAAAAAAAGTTGTTGATTGTATTGCAATTAAAAAAATATTATAGGCTACATTTTTGCCAAATATTTTTAAAATGTGAAAAAATGGGCCACTCTTGGCCATTAAACTCCCGGGCTGAAAAGTTGTCCCACTCCGCCCCTGCTACTTTGTGACTATCTTGTGTCTTGACTTCTCTTACTGTGTGACCAGAATGGTGCTTCAGGAGATCTATGAATGGTAAAATTACTCTGTTTTTTTTTTTTTTAAATATACAAGCACTATATTAAAGTTAGAGTTAAATTAGTGATTTTAAAATGACGTCCAGCTTGTAGTCTTAATAAGCTGACAGTAAACTGTGCTGAAGAATGATTATAGGCTTGACTGGTGTCACGTTTCAGGTCAGTGAACACAAATGAAACTACAGGCTGAGCAAATGAAAACCACTAAAACCAAATTCCTGTTGTCACCCCACGTACACTCAAAACAGAAAACACACAAATTGAAACACCACTAAAACCAAATTCCTGTTGTCACCCCACGTACACTCAAAACAGAAAACACACAAATTGAAACACACACACAGGATGCCCACTTCCTGTCAAAGCTGTCATGCTTTTGAACAAACTGTTACATGACATTTCAAGTAGCCAGTGTGTGTGTGTGTGTGTGTGTTCACACCTCTGTTGAGTTTTATTTAGTTTTTTTTTCTCCACCAGGCTGATTTAAATTTTAGCTTCAGCGTTTTCTTATTGCCGTCTTGTGGTTGTTCTGGCGTTCCACACACTTTATCACTTCAGTTTGGTGTAAATTAAGCTTAGCTTCCCTTTTTCAGGTTGTGTACCGGTACATTGAATTTATGTCTTCAGTCTGTCTTGCTACAGTCATGTTTGTTCTAAAGTAATTTTATGGTAAAATCTAAAAGGTAGATGGACTGTACTGTATCAGCGCTTTAGATCACATTCATACACTGGGACACCCATCAGAGGCAATGAGGGGTTCAGTGTCTTGCACAGGGATACTTCAACATGGGACTGCTTGTGGAAACAAACCCTCAACTCTCCCATTGGAGGACGACCACACTCAGCCACAGCTGCCTAAACCAGCTTCCTACATGTGCATGTTACAAGTAACAACAAGAAAGACCCCCAAGCACCAAATCCAGTCCCAAACCTAAGGTCCTAGGTCAGACCCCCAATTGTTGCCATTTTTCTTTTGACTGCTTCCCTCTGCTGGGGTCACCACAACGAGTGAACCTGCACATGAGATTTAGAAATGGTTTTATGCCGGATTCTCACCATGATGCAATCTGGGCTTGAACCCGCATCCTCAGGATTACAAGACTGAGGCACTGACCACCAAGCTACCACAGCCACCTTGGTCTAATTCCCAGTTAAATCAAATTAATATTCAAAAATACTTTATTAATCCCAGAGGGAAAGTCAATGTTGCTGTAACTCATCATCCTGGTTTCATTAAACAGTTGTTCTAGATGCTAATGGCTGGGGACAGGAAGGATCTCTTGTAGCGGTCGGTCTTACAGCGGATCTGAAGAAGCCTCTGACTGAAGACACTCTTGTTGTTGTATGACAGTCTGATGAAGAGGATGCTGAGGGTTGTCTATAATGTTCTTCATTTTATGAAGAATCTTTCTTTGTACAGTCTTCTCCAAAGGTTCTCGAGGAGTCCCCAGAACTGAACCAGCCTTCTTTATGAGCTTGTTGATCTTTTTAAAGTCACCTGCTCTGGTGCTGCTATCCCAGCAGATGATGGCAGAAGAGATAGTGCTCTCTACAACAGACTTCTAGAAGATATGCAGCATCTTGCTGCAAACATAGAAGGACTTCAGCTTCCTCAAGAAGTACAGTCTGCTCTGTCCCTTCTTGTAGACGTTTCACTGTTGCATTTTCAGTCCAGTCTGTTGTCCAGGTGAACCCTGAGGTATTTATACTTCTCCACCTCCACTTCTTCTCCCATGATGGAAATAGTGTTTAACCTGTTCCTGTTCCTCCTGAACTCTACAATCATCTCCTTTGTTTTGGTCACATTCAAGATGAGATGATTGTTTCCACACCACGCCACAAAGCAGTCCACCAGTTCTCTACTCAGCTTCTTGTCCGTCTCTGATCCACGCGACCACTTCAGAGTCATCTGGATATTTCTGCAGGTGACAGGAGTCTGTTTTGTACTGGAAATCTGAGGTGTACAGAGTGAAAAGGTGAGAGTACAGTCCCCTGTGGTGCTCCTGAGCTACTGACCACCTGAATAAAAGGACAAAAACCAACTTAAGTCTCAATTCAAGACCAATAGGATCAAAAGTAAGTCTTATGGATAACAAATTCCACGTTATAGTCTAAGACAAGGCCAAAAGTACTATGAATTATTATACCAAGTCAAGCTCAACCATCCATCCTTTATTTACCCACTTGATTGTGTTCATGGTCACAGGGTGACACCTTGAACTAATCACCAGTCTATCACATGGCCAGGTCAAGATCCACAAAGCTCTATTCATGTTCCAAGTCAAGACCAGCAAGTCTCAAATGAAGTGCTACAACAACACTAACAAAATAAACCAAAAAACAAGTCCCACCTCAAATGTGAAGGCAACACCTGAGTCTTTTTTTTCAGTCTAAGGTCCCAAAATAAAACTATCAGGATTTTTCTCATAGGTTCCATTCATAATTGAAGAAGATTCAAGATTAACATGACTTGTTTGTTGTGTAAGAATTATGAGGAGGTCAATATTAATACTGACCTCTTTATCCTTAATTAATCTACTTATTCAGATTGAATAGTAAATTCACGGATTCTGTTCTTTTTCAGTTTACCCAATATCTCTGTGATCTTTATGATGGATAAATAAACAGAGCCATTAAGTGACAAAGACGTTAACTTAGTTTGATATGTCAAAGAGACACTATCATTTATTTAGAATAAATCAACTAAATTAACACCATTACACTTGATTGACATGATTTCACTTTCTTTCAATTTAAAACGTCAGCACACTTAAATTCAACACAACAGACTTCAATATTGGATGTAAACATATTTAGTCTGAGGGCTCTTTAAACTTAAAATAGTTTCCAGCTTAGATTGAGAGGGGAAAGAATAGGAGGAAAGATTTAAGAAGAATTGGGAGGTTAAGAGAGGAAGTTTATCTTGCATTTATGAAACCAGATGACACTCTTCCGTACGCGTCCAGCTAAGATATCATCACACCTCCAGCAAGCAAACAGCTGCTCCTTTACCTTAAGACGTCCGCCTTGGTTCTGGTAAAGAGCTGTGGTCAACTTTAGACTGACAAGTCGTCGGTCCCGCAAGTCCAAGCTGGACTCCACGCGTGTTTACCTTGTCGGTGTCGGTGATACTCGCTTTCATCGGCAAAAGTCGTGGCAGTCGTGGTTTCTTGGCTCAAGATAATTTATTCCAGGAAGGAATAACAAACGCTCGTTCGAGGTGGACTCATAACAGCCTGTTATCAGTCCTTAGCTGAAGACGCAGGTCGTTAGCTCTTGACCAAAACGTACCCAGCTCTTGGGAAAGGTTCACATCTCTTTGAAATTCCCAACAAACTCTGGAGCGTTCTCGCACAGTTTAGAACTTAAAGCAGGAACAAAGAGAGGAGTTCACTTGTCTCTTTTTCATTGGTCCACTCGTTATCACTATTCAAGGTGAAATTCAGCACAGAGAAGGAAATTGTTTAGGAAAAGTATCTGAGTGAGAGACTTTCAGACGCTAGATGAGAGTTTTAGCTGAAACTCGACAAAAACAATTTCAGTGTAAGTCAGTTTGACATTTTAGCTGAACTTTGACACCTTTTCACTTGCAGAAATGACACATTGATGTTTCACATTTAAAGAATAACAGCATATAACATATATCATGAAAATGACAAAAGTTATTCTTTTGATTACATTAGAATAAAATCAAAGGTAGAAATAGTCTCTTTTGGTGACTATATTCTGATTACAACTAATGGAATGATTTTGTGATAAATGTCTTGCTTTACTGAGAGGTCAGTAAAGATCATCTCTGGAACAGTTCAAAAGTACACAGATGTAATAAAGTGAACATGGTCATGTCCACTACATCTCCCCCCTTTTGGAAGCCATCGCCAGTCCTTGGGGATGGGGTCCAACACGAAAGGAAACCTTGAACTGTCTGATCTTGAAGTAATCCAGCAAGTGGAAAAGAAAAATCAAAAATTATAATCCCATAAAGTTTTTGGAAATTCCATACTGTTCGGAGGTAATCCCATTGCGAAAAGCTTTTAATCCCTTGGAAAACTGAGTCTGTTAACTCTTGGCAAACAAAGTCTGTGATCCTTTGGGAAACAAAGTCTTATAATCCACAGCGGTAATTCCACAGCAGTAATTCCACAACGATTAGTTTTGTTGATTGATCAGCAACAATTGTTTTCATAATCAGCATGTAGAGGGGATCCCTCGATTGACGCAGAGGAGGCGACCCTTGGATGAAGGTTGAAGACCAAGCGTTGGAGCTGCAGGTCCCCACATCGAAGGTTGTTGGCTGGTTGGTTTCCAGTCAGTGCCACTCTGGTTCTATGTGTCATGCAATTATGTGGTTTTTAAGGTGGGCTTATGATTGGGATTTTACATTAAGCCTTACCTATATGCACCTGGTATGTAAGCTATCATGGTTTAGATCAGCTACATTACCAATTAAGGGGTGGATCAATTCTGTAAAATTAGATATAGGGATCTGTACCTATAAAATTTTGGAGGGCTTCTGTAACGAAGGCCTCTAATTCCAAACTATTCCTCCATTCATTACTTAGTTTAGGTTAAACTAAAATAAAAATGAAATATAGTTTG
>JBBPBX010014539.1:15618-29396 GCA_038048925.1 Garcialebias charrua
ATCCGTAAATATGTCACTTCAGCCTATAAGTTGCAGGGCATGCAAATTATGAAGAAGAAAAAAATATGACTTATAAAGCAAAAAATATGGTATTCTCATGAAACATACAAACGGCAGCGATGCTGTCAATTTTACAGACATGTGGTATTAGATGAGCATCACTCTAAACAAAGTCAGAAGGTTACGCACCGCTTCTTATTTCTGCTTGCAAATTTGGCATTAGCTGTTAACAGAGCTGTCTGTTAGCAACTAAATCTAATTAAAATTTTGAAAAATTTGATCAAACTTTCAGGAAGTAGTTATTGGAGGTACATCTACAGTTGTTTAACTATTGGAGTCAACCCAGTTCAAGACAGCCGCCACAACTACGGTAATCAACATTAGTCAATACAAAAACAGCTACAGTATAACACTGTCAGTTTGGTGTGGTAGTAGCTGAGAGTCATTCTCAACACAATGTTTGAGCGCGGTTTTGTATGAGATGGTGTAAAACGTGAATCACAACAAAGGCGTCGGGTGATATGCATTCCTTCAAGGACTGCTAGGCCTTCAATTTTAACTCCGTAACTGATCCAGTTCTGAATATCTTTGCCGTCTGGGCAGCAAACGATTATTCATCTGACTGTCTGCTTTCGAGACAAAAACACTTCAGAAATAATGGAAGCTGTGTTGGAGAAATTGTTTTCTGAGTGTAGAGGCAGAGCTCTTAATGGCTGAATTGAACTCAACGTTCCTTATTCTTTTTTTATTGCTTTTGGGAATCCTGTGTCTGTAGAAGTGCTGATGTTTTATTATTCAGACGTACTGCGTACTGAGCAGGATGAACGCTTCCAGCAGCAGGTAACAGGCATTAAAATAAGCAGAGGAGCAGAACAGAGGGTTAACAATAAAGACGTTTGAAAGGAAGGTGGTTGGAGTAAACATGAGCAGACCCTCATAATTATTTCAGGTCTCTCTTGTAAATGAGCCCCAGAGACTCAATGGGATTAACCTGTATAAATAAATGTTCAATGAATTAATGAAAAATTATTTTCTAAGAGATTTGTCTTAGTTCAGAACAGAAATTAAAGCCGGTTCTACTTCATTTTCACTGTGGCAAGTTAGTCTGAGTATATCAAATGGAACAATTTGTTCTTCGACTAGCAGGGAAGCTCGGGCTTTTAACAAACATTCAGAGTGGAGTCTGGAACAGAAGAGGCTAAAACAAACTGCAGAGATAATTTTTTACAAGCCTGAAGTCGTTTTTATTTTATTTTTTTAACAATTTCCAAAAAGCAGTGCTAAAATAAAAACCCAGTCTAACTGAAGTTGGAGTTTTACACAAAAAAAGCTCCTGCAAGGGAAGAAATCAATTTGCACCTAATTTAAACAAGAAACAGATAAGAATAAACACCTGGTACCAGAGGTAACTAGAGTTAAGTTACAACTCCTGTCAACAACAAAAAAAACTACAAATTTTTTTTTTTTGGACAAAATAAATATTTTTCAAGGAACATACCATATTCAAGATTTTACTGACCCATATATAAAAGGTTACTAAACCTTTGATAGTATACCGGTTAACTCAAAAAGTATGATTTTACTAACTTCTCACACGAAAAATAGGTCGCTTTATAAATGTAAAGTTTTATGTACCCATCCATAATTTAGGAGGACAAAGTACTTGAAAGCACAACAGAAATTCACCACTTTTTCAAATTTCACTTTTGATCCTAAATGAACATTGAACTTAAATAAAATGAGTTTTGATAAATTGTTGGAAAAGTCTCAAGAAGATGCTAAACTGCTTCCATCAAACCTGGTGCTCCTGTAAAATAGACTTTCTATTCTTAACAAATTTATTAAAACATCAAAAGCTTGAAGCGTTTAGCATTTGCAGCACGGTGGCACAACTGGTAGAGCTGTTGCCTCTCAGCGAGAAGGTTGCCGGTTCAAATCCCGGTCCGGGGCCTTTCTGGGTGGAGTTTGCATGTTCTCCCCGTGCATGCGTGGGTTTCCTCCGGGTACTCCGGTTTCCTCCCACAGACCAAAAAACATGCTTGTTAGGCTGATTGGTGACTCTAAATTGACCCTAGGTGTGAGTGTGAGAGTGGATGGTTGTTTGGTGTGAGTGAGACAGGTCCCTCTTGTAAATGAGTCCCCGTGACTCAACGAGGCTAGCCTGTATAAATAAAGGTTGAATGAATGAATGAATGAATCTGTGAAAATACTAAAATGAAACTTTTCAATAATTTACTGCTCGTGTCTGCCTTAATTTACCCAACGTGAGACAAACTTAGTCGATCAATATAGATTGTGCTTTCATTTCAGTGTAGGACAAATTACTTTTGTGGTGATTGTTAAAAGAGTTTTTGACAGAATCCCTTTTCCTGCTGATTACTCACAGCCACCTGCTTGTTGTGCATCCTGAGAGCAAAATCATTTTGTTCACCTTGAAGCAAACAGACGCCTCTCCCAAAATATCCAACAATGCCTCTGAGTGACAGAAACGTTAAGAAATGGGCAAATAAAAGACTAGACACATTTCTTACAGAAACACATTTTCCACGTGTGTCACATTTGGCACCTGGAGGTGCATGACTGTCTCACTCCCTGCTGATTGTCTCAGTTTAAAACTAGCCTCTGATTCTGATGCTCTCTGCCATTCTTATGATACGTAGTTGCTTCTTACCCTCTGACGGCGTGGAGAAGACGCAACGATGGGAATGCCATGCGTACGTCCACCGTGTGCAGCAGGATGAGACGAAGGGCCCACTCCACGCGCTCCTCCCCGCCTTTGGCCATGAAGGCTGGGATCCACAGCACGCTGCCGCTGAGGTTTTGAAGACGCCGCAGGAAGCGCTCCTTCCACTCCTCTGTGACCAGGTCCTGAAAGGCCCGCTGCACCACAGAAGGGTTCATGGTCACCAGGTTGGTCCGCCGGCCCACATCTTGAGAGTACTCCTCCACCGGCGCCAGGTTGCACCTAAAAACACAGACCACTGAGGTCACAAATCTCACAGAAAGAACAAAAGCTATTTAATAACTGTCAACAGTGGTGTACCACAAGGCTCAGTATTAGGACCCACCCTCTTCACAATCTACACAAGTAATGTAGGTCAGATCGCTCCTGTTGCATCCTTACATTTCTATACCGACAACACAGTTGTTTATTGTCGAGCTAAAAGAGTTTCTAAGGTTTTTCAGCTCTTACATTCTGCATTCGACATCATCCAGTCAGATTTGTTCTATCTCAAACTGGTGCTAAATGTTAATAACACCAAAGGGACGTTGTTTTCAAACAGGAAGTCAATACCAGTAGTCCTTCCTTCTATCTCATCTATGAATGGTTCCTATTGAGCTTGAAGGTTGAAGTTTGAATGAATGAATGAACTTCAGTGTTTTTAGTCGAACCAAACGCAACATGAGACTGATGAGCAATTAATGAACAACTAGGAGATTAATGGAAGGAAGTAGCCTCTGTGAAGGGAGTTATTTGAAATACTGTAATTCATATGAGGCTTGACAAATTCAAACAAAAAGCGAACAGAAGGCTGAAGATGCTTCCAAGAGGGACACGAGGAGTCACTAAGAACAGATCGTAGCTCACTGGGCCGTGAGTGGAGTCTCCTCACTGGGATTCACATTGGTTTTTACAAACATCACTAAAGAGTTTAATTTAAAGGGGACCACACATGCAAAATTCACTTTTTAATGTTTTTTTAACTCAACTTTGTGTATGTACTTCATAAAAAAACAGTCCTAGGGCCAAAAAAATGCACCCAGTGGTTTATTTACTCTAAGTATATTTATTTATCTTTGATAGAAACATTTCGTTTTCAAATCCTGCGGTTTGTGACGTCACAAGCCGCAGCCACAACCCACCTCAAACCTGAGTCCAGCCCCTCACCTAGCAACCCCTGGTTAGGCTCAACCCACTTCAGTATAATAGACGTGACGGTTGTTTTTCCTGATTTCATCTCATCTTTTGTTTAAATGTTCTTAATTTCATGTGTACAGCACTTTGTTGCAGCTGTGGTTGTTTTAAATGGCTTTATAAATAAAGTATAATTGTTATTTTTACGTTTTAGTTCAATTTTTAGCGTATTAGCGATCGCTCCCAACGAGCAGCCGGCAGACGGAAAACGAGCAGACCGCCGGCGAAGAGACCATCTGCGGCGGGAGCGGGCTGGGAGCTGATAGCTTTTGAGGAGCGTGGGGTCCGGTCAGAGGTTGCCTCATACGGATAAATTAACTGGAAACACTCGGTGAACTTTGTGTATGTCTGGACTGGAGCAGAGATCGCTCCCAAAAGCGCTGCATGCAACGAGCGGACCTAAAAGGGCGGAGGAGGAACGAGCTATTTTTAGCCTCGGATTCAGGCTAAAGGGAGCAAATAATGGTGGCGCGCGCTGACGGCTTTCGGTAAGTTATCTTAAGCTAGCACTAACAGTAAGTCAAATGAGTAATAAAAAAGAGCTAATTTTAAAACAACAACAGATTAGAGATACTGGCTCTTACAGAGGGCGTAGTTAATGTAAACAGATCTTTGAAGGGCGTGGCCATGAGAGCTCATTATCATAAACCAGTTGTTCAAAATGAAAGTTAAAAATGGCAGAATTAAAAAGGGTATAATTGATTATCTAAGAATTATTTTGTGTATTAAATTGAATGAACATTGTCTGGATAGCCCACAGACATACCATAAAAATTTTAAAAACCTATCTGTGGTCCCCTTTAAAGGGTTCAAACTGTGACTTTCTACACAGCAAAGCATCTCTTTTAGACAAAATGTGGACCGTAATGGATGCTAGGAGTGCTAGTTTCCACTGAGGCTGGCCCATATTTTAGCCCTGATTCTGGGACAGAAACTAAACCTACAAAATAGATATATATAGTCTATATGTTTATGGGTTACTTTCTGAGTGTCATTTTCATCCGTCCAGAGTCATTTTTTTAGACATGAAACAAACACAACTACGTGATTGCCCATTTTAATAACAACAGGCAAAAAAAAGGGAAAATACACCTTTATGGATCTTTTCTAGTATTTTTATTTGGTTCTCTTCATATGGACAATCTTGTTGTCCTTGTTTTTCACAATCACTGTATGATGTTGAAGCTTGTCTGAATCGTGAGAGCTGGAGAAGGTGGCTGGGAAAAGCTGTTCAAGCTGCTGCCCCTGTGGCACAAGTGGAAACTAGTGGATGGATGGCAATACTCCAAGATGTAAAGCTAAAATATAAAGGAAAGCAAAATGTTCTGACCCAGTGAGTATGGTCGTCAATGTTTTTAAGCTGTTTCTGATGGATTAATCCATCTAATGTTGCCCTGGACCTGAGCATTAAAATAAGTGCTTGTCTCAAAAACAGCAGAACAAAACCCACAAATGGCAGTAGTGAAGATTTAAGTAGTCAAGCTGTAGCGCAAAAGCTTCCAGTATCTAATAGGGAACAAAAGACAAAGATGAATTTCATCTTTGGACACAAAGGATGGCACCAAACTCAACAAAAGAACAAAAGGGCTGGTTTAGAGCCCACAATCTGGATCCAAACACGTTGTGCCTGAAGAGATTCACTGATCTTCATAAGGTGTGGGGCAGTACGGTCACGGTGGCACAGCTGGTGGAGCTGCCGCCTCTCGGCGAGAAGGTCGTCGGATCTAATCCTGTCCGGGGGCCTTTCCAGGTGGAGTTTGCATGTTCTTTCTGTGCATGCGTGGGTTTTCTCCGGGTACTCCAGTTTCCTCCCACAGACCAAAAACATGCATGTTAGACTGATTGGTAACTCTAAATTGCTCCTAGGTGTGAGTGAGAGAATGAATGGTTGTTTGTCCCTATATGTCCCTGTGATGGAATGGAGACCTGTCCAGGATGTCCCTTACCTCTCACACAGTTACTGCTGGATATGGCACCAGTGACACCCAAAAGGAAGAAGCAGGTAAAAGATACTGGATGGATGAGGATGTTTGACTGGTCTATTTGTTGTTTAATGTCTATTGTACGGACTCCTCGTATATAATAGGATGAACCTATTTGTTTGTAGAATCCATGGCAGATTGCAAAAAAGTTGACAAAGTTTATCTTTTGGGATCCTGTGTTTGTACACATCTCTGTTGTTGTGCTCAATTGATTGACAGGTAAAGAACAGAGTAGTTGGCGAACGTTCCTTCTGAGAACTGAAATCATTCATACCTGCGAACTCAAACGCCATCAACCTACTTTGAAGAAACCAAATGAAGGCGGGGGACTATATTTAGCCGAGACGTTATCATCTAATCTTGTATGCGAGTGCCAAAGCAAATTCCTCGCCTTCTCAAAATGACACATTTCCTGTTCCCTGCTACCAGCCAAACGTTCCTGTCATGATTCTGCATTATTATCCTGCTGATGGAGCCTTAAAAGCACCCCCCCCCCCATCAACAGTAGCATGTACAAAAGAGAAAGATGTACATAAATCTGAACTAGAGAGCAGTCTGCTCACTTCTACACCAACATTAAAAGAACCGGTAGATGACGAGTGTTTTCCCTTCAGACCGTGCATTTTTTGTTAGATTAAACTCTATGAAAAATCAAGAACGCTTTTATTTTGGCATAGACAAGACGTGACTTTCCTTCAAAGGCTGCTTTGAGTTGTGACACATAAATCAGACTCCTCTTGCACCCGAACACAAACAGAATGTCCCGGTGGTTTCACACACCGCGTCCTGTTTGTAAATCAGAGCAAGACCCAGCAGAAAGACGGTTGTTCCCTGAGAGGCTCAGCATGCCACTAACTGACGCAAAAGCCTTTTCATGATGCCAATTTCGTGTATATTTGAGTGTGTCCCAATGAATTTCATTTTCCTCACTGAAATCTCTTACCTTGCTTGGATAAGAGGGTAAAACCCTACCTGATAACAAAGTCGTGAGAGTCGATCTCGGGCCCGCAGCTGCTGTTCAGCAAGATCCCAGAGTTGCCTACGATGGCGCAGCGCCGGTGATGTTGGTGTTTCATTGGGGACACGGTTGGCAGCAGTCGGTAGAGATTTTCTGAGATGTTTGTGGTGCTGTGGCGATCAAAGACATAGTGGATGACATCCCCCGGCTTCAGCGTGCCCTTCAGGATGGAGATATCTCTCTCTGGGTCAAGGAATCTGAGGATATTCTTCCTGCACGTCGGAGAAAACACACACCCATTACGAAAAAGTTTTCAGTGGATCCTGGAGAGGGACAGGTGATGAAACGCACCTGATGAGGTTGGAGAGGGTCTTGTTAAAAGTCCAGGTGCTTGATGGGTGTCTGGAGACACCACTGCAGCTCGAACAATGACCACGATCGAGGCGTTTGTGCGTTTTCGTCGTGGAGGTCGGATCCAAGTGAACCACAGTCTTACTAGAAGACAAAAATAAGAAATGCTATCTTATAAAAGTCTGATCATTAGGAAGCCATCTAAAGATCTGATGTGGAGCTTTTTCTTTTTCTGACGGGCTTTCATTTTGTTGGACAAAGAAATTGTAAAACTTGTGATTTAGGGCTAACAAACTTTTCAACGTGTGACCAACAAAATAACCAAGACAAAAGGTTTTTGTGGTTGAAGTATTCAAGCCAATGAATGGCACCAATGTAAGTAAGTGCTATGTGTGGTCATCATTGTATGTTTCCATACAATGGCAAGATTGGTTCTCTGCATTTGGCCCACTGCCCCACCTGGGATGCACCCAGGTGGGGCAGTGGGCAGCTATGTGGGTGCCTGGGGAGCAATTGGGGATTGGGTGTCTTGGAGACAACATGTGGGAACAGCTGGGGATTGAGCCTGGGGCTTCTTGGGCCTGGGGCTTCTTGGTCCCAGGTTGGCTGCTGTAACTCTACCCCATCTCTGCCCTTATGAGTCCCAGTGACTGCATCAACAACCACTGAGGTTTCTTCTATCCTCAACTATTCTTTTTATTTCTTGGAACAATTACAGTGAAAAAACAAGTTATTATGAGTTACTTTTACATTTAGTTTAATTTCAGATTATCTCAAGACCCCAAAGTTGATGCTTCATATCCCACAGTGGGGTCTCGACCCCTTCTTTGGGAACCAATGAAAGGCTGCATTACAAGCAGAGAATTAAAGCGTCTCAGATTCCTGTTGATCACAAAACCCTGTGTGCTTGTTTAACACATTTTCCACTTTTTCAATTTTTTTTATTTTTATGTTTTGGTTTGTAGCCGGATTTATATGAATTTAAACTTGAAATATCTAATATGACCTTCAGTAGCAGATACTAAAAACGCATTTTAAATAAAAAATCTTCCATTATTTTAGCGACGTTCAATTACAGTTTAGAACTTGCTTTAGCGTAGGTTAAATGCGTGTGCACAGTCTTTTTATTTTTCCCACCATCAGCTCTACTAAAATCCCAGTACTTCTGATGTCCCATACGGACTGATTGATCAGTCGGGTGATTTATTGTGCTGATTATTGCCTTGAATCTATGAGGAAATAAATAAATCAGACAGGCCTGAGCATACAGTACTAAGCCAATTTTTAGACAGGCACATCTGTGGGCAGCAGTGTTTTTACACAATCCACTACACTCACGTCAATCAAACGGAGCTTCCTGCAGCAGAGGTGGTCTTCAGAGGGAAATCTGATGTGGTTTCAACACTTTTCCAGCCTCTATCACTGATACATGTCTGTTTCTTAAAACTATACACATCCAAACAAGTAACTTTACTGCTACTGTTAGTACAGCGATCTAGTGGTCTCAGTACCAGAGTTAAGTCTCTTTCAGTACAAAATAATGATCATTTTATAAAACTGTCCAGCTTTGGTTCAAATATTTCAAGGCTGGGTGTTAATGAAATGTATCGCCATGGTTTTCAGGAAGTTTGGACCCAGGATGCAAACCGACACAAGGAGCTTGGACAAATAAACATAAACCCCCCAAAAAACATCAGCTGACATGGCAGCAAATATACAGTACATGTAAACACAGGGCGAATGGACGGTGGCGTCAGAAGAGCTAATACTGCTCGATGTGCAGAAAGCAGAGTAATTAAATGGACCTGAGATAAGAGGCTGAGACAGGTGAACAGGGTGCAGGTGTAAATGGGCGTGGCCGGACAGTCTGATGAGAAATGAACAACAGCAAAGAGGGAAACACAAGTAACACAACACACAAATTACAAAACAATAAATAAACATAATCATAAACTATAAAAGACTTCCTGTCAGGGGAATTCAGGTAAAGGTTTATGTTGGTTATCACTGCTAATGTTAAATTACCGTAATGTTGAACCATGCATGTGAGTTCATAGAGTTCTTTTTTTCTCTCAAAGAGGAGCCTGCAGGCACTTGATGCCTCCGAGTTTAAGAGGCCAAGGTCATTGTGCTGATAAGCGTGTATAAAAACACTTCCTGTACACTGTCCGGTGCAGATCTTCATGACCGGGGCTTGAGACGTCTGTGTAAGCCTGGTGAACTCTGTCTGGTACATTACATGTAAAAGTTTGAACTAGCTAAAATACTGATTGTGTTTTGTAACTGCTTCCCCCACCCATACTTTTCAAGACTTCGTAGTAACTTTCAAAGAACATAAGCCTTGTTTACATGTAAACAATCTCTGGAAACATTAGCGTTTTTTTCTATGTTGATTGTAGATAAGTTACATGTGTATTCTGAAAGGTTGTGCTAGTTGAATTTGTTGTAGTTTCCCTGACAGATCAACAGCTGGAGCTGTGATTTCTACATCTCAACGACTCAGATTCACGCACACTTCAGTCTCGAGCATGAAAACAGTGACATCATACGAACATCCATTTGGACCAAGGGTGAGGTTGATTTACTCCTACGTGTTGATAAAGGCTGAGCAGCACAAATAGCACTCTGCTGTCCGCCTTAGTTGCTGTTGTTCATAAAAAGCCACTGACTGCAGCCATCTGTAGCGCAAAAGCACAAATCAGATAAAAAATGTAAAAGAAGATTTGGTTTCACAGAAAACGACCACTGTTGTCCTGAACGTGAAACGGCCAAAACTTCAGAAACAGTGTTGTGAAAACAAGTATCTACCAGAAAAAAGAGCGATAAGATAACCCTAACAATATTTCTAACGCACACTCAGATGTAAAATTTACCTTCGTACCTGGTACCGGCACTGTATATTGTCTGAAACCAAAATCTTATAAATATGAGCCATTAAAAAAGGACAAAATGCTCCAATGCTTGTTAAATAACACACATTTTCATTATTTATTTGTTAACTTTTATTCCACCAGGCTAATCATAGATCTCTTTTGCAAGGGAGGTCTGGGCCTGAACATGCAAATTAATGGACTGTGGGAGAAAACCCAGGTAAGCATGAGGAAAACATGCAAACTACACAGAAAGACTCAGGGGGCCAAACTAGGGATTGAACCCAGTGAGGCAACACTGTTAACCATTAATCCACCGTTCTGCCCACTTTCTTTAGTTTATGCAATCGAGTCAGCACTAGCTCTGACTGTCACCAGTGGTCTGAAACAGTCCTCCTTCCATCTTGGATCATTGACTTTATCTGAGATTGGTGCATCAGTAATGATCCCTGCCATCATCACTTCGGAGGACACCCAGTCTAAAAGGTGCTGCAGTAAAAGTTCCCTTCATCCTAGAATGGTGGTTCCCAAACTTTTCAGCTTTGACCAGACAAACTAAATGACATGCAGCTGTGTGTTCTCAAAGCTGCATGAAAAGTGAGAAAAAGCGATTAAAAATAAACATCCATCCATCCATCCATCCATCTATCCATCCATCCATCCATCATCTTTACCCGTTTCTTCCATTTTGGGTCACGGGGGTCGCCGGTGCCCATATCCAGCAATCACAGTGCGAGGGGCGGGGTACACCCTGGATGTGTCGCAAGTCCATCACAGGGCCACATAGAGACAAATGAGACAAACAACCATTCACTCTCTCACTCACACCTAGGGACAATTCTAGAGTTACCAATCAGCCTGCATGTTTTTTGGTCTGTGGGAGGAAACCGGAGTACCCGGAGGAAACCCACGCATGCACGGGGAGAACATGCACACTCCACCCAGAAAGGCCCCCGGACCAGGATTTGTACCGGCAACCTTCTCGCTGAGAGGCAGCAGCTCTACCAGTTGTGCCACTGTGCTGCTAAAAATAAACAAATAAATAAAATCACAGAACATGCCCAGCTGCATGCACATTTTTATGAGCCACACATTTCAGACCTGTGAGGTTTCGGGACGAGCTGGTGCGAGTTCATCTTCTTTGGGTGTCCAGTATTTCTGAGTAGGGGGGAAAAACAAAACAAATTAAATTAAAAATCACTCCAAGCATCTCAAATCAAATTGTCACAGAGTGGATTCAGCATCTGGTGTACACTACAGCCTCCTCCAGTCAGACTGAAGGTGAAACACCGCATGATTTCCTTTTGAAAACAAGCCCATTATGGCCCATTTGCTGAAACAATAAGGTGAAATTTAGCCTTAATGGAACCTCATTACACAGATTAGGTTTTTTTTCAAGCATGAAAGCGAAGGTTCTTACAAAGCTGCTGAACACAGCGCCTTTATGGAGCGTTCAGATTCAGACACTTAAAAAAAAAACACACACGACCTTGGCAACATCTGTTATCACGTGCAACAAACTGAATCTGCCTAGATAAAAAATGGATAAACCGACACTGAAAACCACCTTCAGGTCTTTTTTCCCCCCCAAAGTCCTGGAGGCTCTTAAATACACGCTCAAACGTGGAATTGGTTCTCTTCTCCCACGGTGAATCACAAACCAGTGTGACCTCATTACAGCCGGCTAATTGCATTTGAAATGCAACACTGCTGCTCGAAAGGGAAACATGAGAGTCAGAAGCTGAACACAAGAAAGTGCAGTTGTTTTTATCCACCAGGTGACAAGTGAGAGGAACGCTTCTGAGGCCCACAGACTGACACATCATTATGCTAAATTAAGATTTCCTGGCAAGTGGGACAGGATTCTGCTGCACTAGCTGCTCGACATTTCAAAGTCTGAGAATGGAACAAAACCAAGAGGAGAGGGGGCTGAAGAAAGGAGAGCCTCTTTTGTTTCCTCCCCAATCTGTCCTCCTCTCTTTCACACACACTTTCTCTGCTTCTCCCTCCACACATCTTCTAGTGGAAATATCCTGCATGCAGGCTGCTGTTGCAAACAGCCGAATCCTGGGGGAGCCGGGCAGCAGCAGCAGGGCGGGCTGATGGGAGGACAGCTGCTCCTCATGCAAAATGTGGAAACTGCAACTTCAACCAGTTTCCAGAAGATGGACACTTCTTCTTCTGCACACTTCAGGGAGGAGATCTTCTGGGATGAGCAGCAGGTTCTGACACACAGAGGACCGAGCGTGGGTCACTTACACAGCTTCTTTACCGACTTCTGCCAAATCATCCAGAAGCAGAAGCAGCACCAGCAGCGTGATGGAGCCGAGGAGCAGCACGCGGAGGAGGAGCGGCATGTCTGAGGGGGAGCAGCGGAGGCTGCAGCCAGGAGTCCCTATTCTTCTTTCTGCTCACATCAACCTTCCTGTGGTTCCCATTTGTGAATCCGCTGGGTCATCGCTCTGTCTTTGTTCTTCTCACTGCCGGAGTCGGACCCTCCCACACGAGCTGTGGTCCATTTCTGCCCCCCCACTCCATCACCTCCTCCTCCTCCTCCTCCTCTGTTTCTGCTGCACCCGTCTCCGCTGTGGTACCTCCAGATTCACCACAGTCAAACTTTGAGCTACACAGGAAGCAGAGACACACACATGCTCTTAAAGGCGCAGAGAGAGGAGCAAAACTCTCCCTCCTCACCATCCTCCCTCCTCAGGAGGAGGAGGTCAGGTGAAATGAGGCTCCCCGGGCAGGGGCGGCCGGCCAATAGGGGGCGCTAGGGCACCACCCCACTAGAACTTCTGGACCATTTTACATAGAATACTTAATTTTTTATTTATAAAAATGAAATAATAAAATAAAAACATTTCGAAATATGTTTTTAGCTGTGTAGGATAAATATTTTATGAGTAATGATGAGTTATATTATTTGTTTCAAAAAACGTTTTCTGATTGATGACGTATTTCCTGTTTGGGGGTGCTCTGATCTTATCCATTGACTCTCGTTATAACTAGCGCATGCGCAGTTATTCCACGACATTACAAAACTATGGGTCGACGCTGGGCGCAGTTTTCACCGCCCTGAACAGTTTAACTTGAGCTCTCTGCCGATCGCCGTGCTTCCGGTGTCGTTTATTTATTTATTTTTTGTTAAAAAAATCTGGAAAATGAGCCGTGCAGTGACAAGCAGGCTGGTTGCAGGTACATTTTAAATCACTGAAAGCCCTTTATCTAATGTCTATTTGCATTTCGGACTTATATGCCTCTCAATTTTTATATGGCTGTTTGAGAAAAAAGCCTTCAGCTGACTGTTTATTCTAAAAGTGGCAACTGGTGAATTTGTTTTAGAGCTAGCATGCTAATGCTAGCCTTTATCTAATGCTTATATTATTATATTACTATTCCTGACTGCTATGCCTCTCAACTAGATCTTACAAAAGTGTTTTTTTCCTTTATAGATGCCTCCCTTCTCACCTCACAGCCATCCTCTTCACACCAATAATATTTTTAATAGAAAGAAAGGAAAAGACAAAAAGTAAGACCACAAAACAAAAATCCACAAAAAGAGCACAAGGCAAACACACCCAACCGCCGTCTGCAATCTTGCGAAGTACATGATAGAACACAGCAACAAAACACATATGCATAAAATACACCCATATCTATGACTTTGCAGTAGATTATATATATATATATATATATATATA
>JBBPBX010014539.1:29412-50754 GCA_038048925.1 Garcialebias charrua
ATTACCTTTGAACATCCAGAGAATTTTTACAAAGAGAGAAAGCTGCTATAATCTTAAGGGGACGGAGATGTTCATAACAACTAAATTTAGAACCAGTTTGAAAGAACGATGTACCTCGATACAAGGAGTGAGATTGTGGAATAATCTGGAAAAAGATATTAAAAGTGCCAAGTCAATGCACATGTTTAAGAAATTGATAAAGTTTGGATTGCTAAAAAATATGAAACTGTATAATGTGTTCTCATATGAATTGTTGTTCTAGAAGGATTTCATTTTTTGTTTTATTGTATTAACTGAAGAATGTTATTGTTTGAATTTTATTTATGAGAAAAAAGGGGCAGATATTATAAGAATTATTTTCTTCTCTCTGCTACCTTTCATTTCATTGTATTGGTTTTCTTTTCTTTTTGTTGTTGTTGTAAATATAATTTTTGTAAATATAATTGTTGTAAATATATAATTAATTTGTTTTTAGGTTATGAAATGAATAAAGAAGAATTATTATTATATTATATTATACATACGCACACACACATATATACATATATACACACATACATATATTCATATTCAGTCATATACCCATCTACATATCTACATACGATACCTGCGTGAGTATCCCTGTATTACCCTGCAACCTTGGATGGCGGAGGGTAAGGTGTAAGATGATCTCTCAACGTGTGATGCTGTGGTATGAGAAAGACGAGACACACACGTTGAGCCTTTTTTCACATTCAACCAGAAGATTTATTCTTCTTCTTGTGTGCTCTAAACACGCTTCATAGATCACATATTTCAGGTAACACATTCTTTAGTAGAGAACCATTAACTTCATTACATTACACAATGACTATAATATACATTTAAACCAAACAATCATTCTTTCAACATGCTCTATTAAGCATTATGAATTCTGTCAAATTACAAAACTATTTGTGAATTAATTTTTTAATTTTTCCATAAAAGTTATGAACAGAATCGGTGACAAAGGGCAACCTTGGCGGAGTCCAACTCTCACCGGAAACGAGCCTGACTTACTGCCGGCAATGCGGACCAAGCTCTGACACCGGTCGTACAGGGACCTAACAGCCCTTATCAAAGGGCCTGGTACCCCATACTCCCGGAGTACCCCCCACAGAACCCCCCGAGGGACGCGGTCGAATGCCTTCTCCAAGTCCACAAAGCACATGTAAACTGGTTGGGCAAACTCCCACGCACCCTCCAGGACCCTGCTGAGGGTGTAGAGCTGGTCCAGTGTTCCACGACCAGGACGAAAACCACACTGCTCCTCCTGAATCCGAGGTTCGACTATCCGACGGACCCTCCTCTCCAGAACCCCTGAATAGACCTTACCAGGGAGGCTTAAGAGTGTGATCCCCCTATAGTTGGAACACACCCTACGGTCCCCCTTTTTGAATAGGGGAACCACCACCCCAGTCTGCCAATCCAAGGGAACTGCCCCCGATGTCCACGCGATATTGCAGAGTCGCGTAAGCCAACACAACCCTACAACATCCAGAGCCCTAAGGAACTCCGGGCGAATCTCATCCACCCCCGGAGCCTTGCCACCGCGGAGCTTTTTAACCACCTCGGCGACCTCAGCACCAGAGATCGGAGAACCCGACCCAAAGTCCCCAGGCTCCGCTTCCTCAGTGGAAGACGTGCCAGTAGGATTGAGGAGGTCTTCGAAGTATTCCGCCCACCGACTCACAACATCCCGAGTTGAGGTCAGCAGCACGCCACCCCCACCATAAATGGTGTTGGTCGCGTACCTCTTTCCCCCCCTGAGACGCCGGATGGTGGACCAGAATCGCCTCGAAGCCGTACGGAAGTCATTCTCCATGGCCTCTCCGAACTCCTCCCACGCCCGAGTTTTTGCCTCAGCAACCACCCGAGCCGCATGCCGCTTGGACTGCCGGTACCTATCAGCTGCTTCCGGGGTCCCACAAGCCAAAAAGGCCCAATAGGACTCCTTCTTCAGCCTGACAGCATCCCTCACTGCCGGTGTCCACCACCGGGTTCGAGGGTTGCCACCACGACAGGCACCAACAACCTTGCGGCCACAGCTCCGATAAGCTGCCTCGACAATAGAGGCGCGGAACACGGCCCACTCGGACTCCATGTCCCCCGCCTCCCTCGGAACGTGTTCAAAGCTCTCCCGGAGGTGGGAGTTAAAGCTCCGTCTTACGGGAGACTCTGCCAGACGTTCCCAGCAGACCCTCACAATACGTTTGGGTCTGCCAGGTCTGACCGGCATCCTCCCCCACCATCGGAGCCAACTCACCACCAGGTAGTGGTCAGTTGACAGCTCCGCCCCTCTCTTCACCCGAGTGTCCAAGACATGCGGCCGCAGATCAGATGAGACGACAACAAAGTCGATCATCGAACTGCGACCTAGGGTGTCCTGGTGCCAAGAGCACATATGGACACCCTTATGCTTAAACATGGTGTTCGTTATGGACAATCCATGACGAGCACAGAAGTCCAATAACAGAACACCACTCTGGTTCAGATCAGGGGGGCCGTTCCTCCCAACCACACCCCTCCAGGTCTCACTGTCATTGCCCACGTGAGCGTTGAAGTCCCCCAGTAGAACAAGGGAGTCCCCAGGAGGCGCACTCTCCAATACCCCCTCCAAGGACTCCAAAAAGGGTGGGTAGTCTGAACTGCCGTTTGGTGCATAGGCACAAACAACAGTCAGAGCCCGTCCCCCCACACGTAGGCGAAGGGAGGCTACCCTCTCGTTCACCGGGGTGAACCCCAACGTACAGGCACCAAGATGGGGGGCAACCAGTATGCCCACTCCTGCTCGGCGCCTCTCACCAGGGACAACTCCAGAGTGGAAGAGTGTCCAACCCCTCTCAAGGAAACTGGTTCCAGAGCCAGAGCCATGCGTTGAGGTGAGTCCGACTATTTCTAGTCGGAAACTCTCAACCTCACACACTAGCTCAGGCTCCTTCCCCACCAGAGAGGTGACATTCCATGTCCCAATGGCCAGCTTCTGTAGCCGAGGATCAGACCGCCAGGGTCCCCGCCCTCGGCCACCACCCATCTCACATTGCACCCGACCCCTTTGGCCCCTCCCACAGGTGGTGAGCCCATGGGAAGGGGGACCCACGTCTCCTCTTCGGGCTGTGCCCGGCCGGGCTCCATGGGTAAAAGCCTGGCCACCAGTCGCTCGCCAGCGTGCCCCACCTCCGTGCCTGGCTCCAGAGTGGGGCCCCGGTGATCCGCGTCCGGGCGAGGGAAAACTTCGGGCGAGGGAAAACAAAGATACACTAGGACAAAAACAACAGAAAACAGACTAAACACAAACTAAGAACACAAAAATGTCTGAGGGGTCAGCGGCCCATCCATAAGGCAGAAGATGGTCAGGTAGGCGGCGGGAGGCCATCTATCAGGCAGAGTCGAGTCATTCGGGCGGTCGGGCGGCCGGGCGGCCGGAAGGCCGTCCATCAGGCAGAGGTCGGTTGGATGGGTGGCCGGGAGGCCGTCCATCAGGCAGAGGTTGGTCGGATGGGCGACCGGGAGGCTGTCAATCAGGCAGAGGTCGGGAGGACACCCAGGAGGCCGTACATCAAACAGAGATTGGGCGGCCGGGAAGCCATTCCTCAGGCAGAAGCACGTCAGGCGGGCGGCCTCCCGGCCGCCCATTAGGTAGGGGCACATCGGCCGGGAGGCCATCCATAAGGTAGGAGCACGTCGGGCGGGTGGCCATCCATCAGGTCGGAGCACGTCGGGTGGGCGTCCGGGAGGCTGTCCATCAGGCAAGAGAACGTCGGGCGGCCGGGAGGCCATCCATAAGGCAGGAGCACATCGGGCATGCAGTCGTCAGATGAGAAGTCATCAGACGAGGAGTCAGGCCTGTAGTTGTCAGACGAGGAGACGGGTGTACAATCGTCAGATGGCGAGACATCAGGCGTACAGTCGTCAGACAGTGAGACGTCGGGCGTGCAGTCGTCAGGCGGCGAGACGTCGGGCGTGCAGTCGTCAGGCGAGGAGTCGTCAGGCGAAGAGACGTCGTCCGGCGGAGAGACGTCGTCTAGCGAGGAGACGTCAGGCAAGGAGATGTCAGGTGAAGAGACGTCATCAGGCGAGGAGACTTCATCAGGAAAGGAGACGTCGTCTGGAGAGGAGACGTCAGGCGAGGAGTAGTCGTCAGGCGAAGAGAAGTCGTCAGGCGAGAACACTTCAGGTGTGCAGTCTACAGGCAGCTAGGGGTTGAACGAGTACATAATTTTTAACCTCGACATTAACATAAAAAAACTCGAACGACGCTCGAGTAGCCGATGACGTCACAGTGTCTTACGATGCAAAATAAATAAATAAATATAAATGCCTAAAAACGTGTTTACAAAAAGAAAAAAAAGACCAACAAAGCATTGGGAGCATTTATTATGCTCCTATCATTTATCATACTGCACATAAGTCACAGGAAAAACAAAACTATTAGTTATATTAATAATATTAAAAGTGAAAGTATAAGGCGATGAAAACCGAAACTTAAAAAACAAATGGGGCCACAGCCACACCGTACCACCGCCTGCAGCTGTGCAATTTAGGTTTACTTTTAGAGATTGTGTTTATAGATTTTTAATAGCTCTAGAGAGATTAATATTTGTTTCTTTTTCTTTGTTAAACGAGAGAGATGAAGCCGATTCGACCGTGTTATATATGGGACCTGCATTGCAACACTGCCCTCTGCTGTCACAACAATCTACTACGGTGTTCATAGAAAAAGAACGTCAACAGGATGTTTCAATGAGTGGCGCAATTTATACAATTATAAACTGTTTTACCTTTTTGACAAGACGGCCTGCTCCATTAACATCCGTGCGCACACAGGAATCCATTTTGTAGCGTCTACTAAAAGCTAAAAGCTGCCCCGCGCGCTGTGAAATGTGAAATGTGACGTCACTACGGGTACCCGAGTTGGACAAAAAAGCCTCGATAGAAGTCAAAGCACTCGAGTTGTCGAAAACTCGGGTACTCTGTTAATGCACTACAGGCAGCGAGGTGTCAGGAGAGTGGTCTGCAAGCAGCGAGGCATTAGGTGTGTAGTCTGCAGGTGGCGAGACATGAGGCATGCGGTCTACAGGCGGCGAGACATCAGGCGTGCTGTCTGCAGGTGGCGAGACGTCAGGCGTATGGTCTGCTGGCTGCGAGAAGAGCTGAGGGACCTCTGTAGATGTGGAAGCCATCAAAGGAGACATTGTGGCGTCAGTGAACCGGGAACCCACGGTGGATGTCGTGTCGTCGGCGAACTGGGGACCCTCCATAGACGTTGTGGCGTTGGCGAACCGGGGACCCACTGTGGATGTCGTGGCTTTGGCGAACCTGTGACCCATGGTGGACGTGGTGACGTCGGTGGACCCTCCATGGATGTCGTGGCGTCTTGAGACATTGGAGAGTTGGGATCTTCGGTGGTAGAAGCAGGATCTTCTGCGGTAGAACCAGGAGCTGAAGAGCCAGAACCAGGAGCCGAAGAGCCAGAACCAGGAGCCGAGGAGTCTGCAGTCGACGAGTCAGGTGAGGAGTCAGCAGCCGATGAGTCGGGCGAGGAGCCAGAACCAGGAGCTGAGGAGTCTGCAGTCGACGAGTCGGGCGAGGAGTCAGCAGCCGACGAGTCGGGCGAGGACCCAGGAGCCAAAGAACCAGGAGACGAAGAGCCAGGAGCCAAAGAACCAGGAGACAAAGAGCCAAGAGCCAAAAGGCCAGGAACAAGAGCTAAAGTGTCTGCAGCCGACGAGTCGGGCGAGGAGTCTGCAGGCGAGGAGTCAGTTGTTGAGTCTGCAGGTGAGGAGTCAGCCATCAAGTCTGCAAGCGAGGAGTCAGCCGTAGAGTCTGCAAGCGAGGAGTCAGCCATAGAGTCTGAAGGCGAGGAGTCAGCCGTCGAGTCTGCAGGCGAGGAGTCAGCCATCAAGTCTGCAGGCGAGGAGTCAACCATCGAGTCTGCAGGCGAGGAGTCAACCTCTTGGACTGGGGCTGAGTCGGTAGATCCTCTCTGCCGTCGACCTCTGCAACAGTAGTAACGGCACGTCCAGGACCAGGCTAGGAACCCTCCCTGGACTCAGGATTTCCCTCAGCATGGAAGACATGAGAGGCATCATCTAAGACCCCCTCAGAGCAAGACACATGAGAGACGTCCTCTAGGACCCTCTCGGAACAGGACCCTGCAGGTGCTGGAGAGACTGAGGGAGAGGCTGGAACTGATTCTGAACTTGAAACTGGGGCTTGTTCTTTGATGGACTGTATTTCTATTAGGATATGGTGATAAGTGGGAATGGAGGTAAGACCAAGGACAGACAATACAGTTTTTCAGCTAAAGTGGGAAGTACGTTTGAGCAGTCTGGGTTATCCTTAGCTGAAGAAAACAGTCTCTGTAGGTTGGAGTTTATGTGGTTTATGTCAAGGTTATCTTCCACCCCTGAATAACTTCCTAGGGTGACCTCTGCTGGAGTGATGGGATATTGTTGTGTTGACTGATTTGCAGGCTGGCCCCCCTTCATCTGGTCTCTAGATGAACAGGGGGAGGAGTGAAAGGTGACAGGACTGAGTCTTGTGGAAGCTCTGTGTGAAGGTGAAAAGCCAAGGTCCACCCCCACCAGAAACCAGGAAGCTGAGGACACGGGACCTGCCCCCATGAAGATATCAGGACTGGGTTTGGAAAACTCAGTTTTGCCAAACTGAGCAGGCACAGACCAGAGTGATGGCGAACAACTGAGCCCTGCCCTTACCGGAACCCTGGAAGGTGAGGCAACAGGACCCGCCCCCATGTAAACACTGGGACTGACCTCAGGAAGCTCGACTCTGCCAAGCTGAGCTGCAGAAGGCGTCGGGACGAGAACCTTAGACCGCTTCCGGGTTCGGTTTCTGCCGCTACGACGGCGGCACTGAGGAAGAGGGAAGGGAATGGAGCAGAGCTCGTCGTCCATTTCTGCGTCCTCTCCTGATGTCCACCCCGAATAGCAGCATGGAGGATGGATGAGAGAGGACTGGACTCACGGGTCAGGCGGCCCATCCGGAACTGAGCCATTCTCTCCTCCTCGAGGACGAGGAAAGGGGAAGGCAGAATCTCCACCTCCCAGCAGAAGTCCCCCCGTGCTGGTACGAGATGGATCTGGAAACCGCTGCAGCGAAATACGGTCTCCTCCATCTGCGTGGGCTCGAGAGGAACAGGTAGGAGATAATTTTCTGTCTGCTGGGTTCTGTTTCTTGGTCATCTCGTACTGTCAGGATTCTCAGGCAGATACAAACCCAATGGTGCAGACAGGGACTCAGACTCCTTCTTATAAAAATAAATACTCATTTAATAAGGGAAATCAAACGCTGAAGACGTAGCAACTTACAGAAACATGGAACTTAGAACAGGCAGGAAGGACAAGATAGGCTATACCCAATGACGAGACAACAAAGGACAAGACTCACAGCCCAACTATATATACACACAGACAAGACATGACGTAATTACAAACACCTGGGAACACAAGGATGGAATCAGTTTAAACAATTAAGGCGACACAAGGTGCACAGACAAGGGATGCCCACAGGATGGTGCCATCCTTACAATATCAAAAATGAAAGTTTTGAATCCCATATTGTGTTTTGTTTCTTTTAATAATTTAAATTATTTTCTAAACGTGTGTTTTCTATAACTTACCTATATTGAGAAACCTTTTTTTTTTATTTTGGTGCCAAATTTGGTAGTTCGGATTTGTGAAAATTATCATTTTTAATAATTGTGTGCTTTAAATTTACTATATGCTATACAATCCATAAAATAATTGTAGTGAGTTTGACAAATGAATTCATGGTACCTGTTATTTTGGGGGAAAATTAAAAGCTTTTTAAACAGTATGTACATGCTTTAAAGGTATTGTGACATGATGTTGGAAATTTGCATATCTGTCACAACATATATATCTTAAATCATTCAGCTATGTTTGTTTTTGCACAAAAAAACTTATAAATATATTAAAATTTCATTCCAAGTTATGGTAATTTTTTCGCTGTGATACGTCACTGTAAATCCGCGAACTTCCGGATACATCATCAGCAGTGATGGGAATAACGGAGTTCAAATAAACGGCGTTACAAACGGAGTTATTTTTTCATTAACAGGTACTCTAAGTCAGTGTTTTTCAACCACTGTGCCTAGGCACACTAGTGTGCCGCGAGTGATCGTCAGGTGTGCCTTGGAAATTATCAACACCCCCCCCCTTCTACAACCTCTTTAAATTTAAGACCACATTGTTGTGGTACTGTTCGGGTGTATTTTTGAAGACATGTTAAGTGCAATTTGAAATAAGAAATATAAAATATGATAAAAATACATTTTTGTGTTTATTTCATTCCTATTCAAGACACTTTGATAAGAATGACTATACAGTATATTTAATATAGGCGGATACAGTGTATCTATGTTTACAATTTTGGTTGGTGGTGTGCCTCAGGATTTTTTTCAATGAAAACACTGTGCCTTGGCTAAAAAAAGGCTGAAAAACACTGCTCTAAGTAGTTACTATGTCTATCGTTACAACGCCATTATCGTTACGACCACTAAAATGGGGTACGTTATTTTGTCTTCCGCTCTGGCTCTCGTAAGCTGATTGTTGACTTTTTTCCTTGGTGAAGGTAGGAGGGAGCAGAAGGGCTCTGGGAGGGAGGGGTGAAACAATCATATAAGGATGATGATGATTGGCTAAGGTAGAGTAACAGTTAGAGGTAAGCCAATAAGAGGTTTTGTTGTTCAGTTCACTCGCAAACCACACGTTGCAGCTCCAAATCTGAAAAGTTAGCAGAAGTCCTGCAGCAATGGCGAGTCTGGAGGGAAAGTTGGCGTTTTCAAAGTGGAAATACAGACACTGTGGCGGACCACTAGGGGACTCTACTCACACCCAGAGGACAGGATGTTTTACCCAGAGGACAGGATGTTTTATTTTGAAAAGGTTTATGTATAAGGTGTGGTTTGGGCGCTTACCTCGCAGAGTTAGTTGGAGTTGAGTAAAGTGAAGTTCTGCATCCAGTTTCTGTGTCGTCTTTTCATCTCCTCCACATTGGTGACCTCGTGAACTGAACATGTCGACATCTGAAGGTCCAGCCAGCTCTTCTCAGACGTCCGCTTCTGTGGAACCTCCACTGGCTACCCCGCTTTCTTTTTCGGTGGCCTTTAAAATCCCAAACTTCTGGCTGCATGATCCTCCTTCATGGTTCGTCCACATTGAAACACAGTTGCTCTTCGTGGAATTTCATCAGACGACACTAAATACCACTATGTGGTCGCCTCGCTGGATCCGCTGTCCATCCGGCGAGCAATGACCCTGCTCCGGGACCCTCCGGCACACGGAAAGTACGCCGCTCTCAAGCAGCTGCTCCCACGGCGCTACTCCCTCTCCGACGCAGAGCGTGCCGAAAAAATCCTTTCCCTCTCCGGTTTGGGCGATGGCACAGCTCTTGAGCTGATGGAGAGTATGTTGTCCCTGCTGGGATCAGACGACGGTGGGTTCCTTTACATCCACCTCTTCCTCCGGCAGCTCCCGGCTCCAGTGCGCGTTGTGCTGGCCAACTCCCCGCTGCTGCAGCAGAAGGACTACCGCTCGCTGGCGGAAGAAGCCGACCGCATCCTCCTGGCCACGAGGACCCTCGCAGTCCAGGCGGTGGTTCCCGGATCTCCGGCAGCACATTCCGAGCTTCAAGCAACGCCCTCAGAGCCGGACAAGCCATCGGTGGTGGTAGAGATCACTTTCCGCAGGCGTAAAGGAGCCGCCCTTTGTTTCTACCACCAGCGCTTTGGCGCCAAAGCACGATGCTGCATCACGCCGTGCAGCTTCAAGCCGCAGAGAAACGACAATGCCAGCGCTCGGTAGCAGCCGCGGCCGTTGGCGACAAGGAAAGGCTGCTTTTCATCGAAGACTCGAGGTCGGGGAGGCGGTTTCTGGTGGATTCTGGTTCACAGAAGAGCCTCGTCCCCCCGACTGGCTCCAACAGGTTGGCAGAAGGCTGCGGCCTGTTGCTAACTGCGGCTAATGGCTCTCCCATCAAGACATTTGGTGAAAGGTTGGTGACTGTTTGTTTCCATGACCGGGACTTCCAAAGGAACTTTATTGAAGCTGCGAGCTCAGTTCCTATTTTAGGTGCCGATTTTCTTTGTGCTCATGGACTCCTTGTTGATGTTGCTAACAGACGTTTGATTGACGCTTTGTCTTTTTCATCACTGCCTTGTGCTACACGAGGAACTGGGCCTTTAATGCATGCTAACTTTTTAGCTTCAGGAAACGTGTTTCAGCGTTTATTGTCAGAGTTCCCTCGCTGACTGTCCCTAATTTTTCCAGCACAGAAACAAAACACGGGATTGAACATTATATCCCCACAACGGGTCCTCCGGTTTTCGCGCGTGCACGCCGTCTCGATGCTACTAAGCTAGCAATAGCGCGGCAAGAGTTTGCTAACATGGAACGTTTAGGCATTGTGCAACGTTCCAACAGTCCGTGGGCCTCCCCCTTGCACATGGTGCCCAAGTCAGACGGCCAATGGCAACCTTGTGGGGATTTCCGCTGCCTTAATAACATCACGGAAAATGACCGTTACCCCATCCCCCACATCCAGGATTTTTCAGTTCACTTGGCTGGGACCTCCATTTTTTCTAAAGTAGATTTAGTGCGGGGATACCACCAGGTTCCCGTGCATGTGGAGGATGTTCCTAAGACCGCTGTGATCACTCCGTTCGGCCTTTTCGAGTTTTTGCGCATGCCTTTCGGTCTTAAAGGTGCAGCCCAAATGTTCCAGCAGTTGATGGATTCAGTGTTAAGGGGATTGTCCTTCATATTTGTTTACTTGGACGACATCCTTGTAGGGTCTGCAGTCTGGGCCCACAGGCCTCAAGTTGGAGGAACGGCAGGTGAATGACAGAGATCCTCTCCTACTCTGTGACATTTCTACTGGCATGGCAGGTTCCGGTTTCATGGCGCCGCCGCGTTTTTGATTCGTTACATTCCCTTTCTCATCCAGGTGTTAGAGCCTCTGTGAAACTGGTCAGTTCAAAGTTTGTTTGGCCTGGTCTCCGTAAAACAGTTAAGGAGTGGGCAGCAGTGTGTGTCCCATGTCAGCGTGCTAAGGTCAACAGGTACACCAAAGCACCTTTGGAACCTTTCTCCATTCCTAGTCGGCGGTTTGATCATGTGCACGTAGACCTGGTGGGTCCTCTGCCTCCATCACAGGGTTTTACACATCTGCTGACTATGATCGACCGGACCACCAGGTGGCCTGACGTGGTTCCTCTTGGCATCCACAACATCTGCAGTTGTGGCCCGGGCATTTATGTCTACCTGGGTTGCATGTTTTGGCCCCCCTTCAGACATTACATCTGACAGGGACCCTCAGTTTGTTTCAGAGCTTTGGTCTACCATGGCCAAGGGTTTGGGGACTAACATCCACAGAACCACCGCTTACAACCCCCAAGCTAATGGGTTGTGTGAACGGTTTCTGTTGTTTCAAAGTAGAGCTGAACGATTTTGGAAAATAATCTAATTGCGATTTTTTTCTATAAATTGCGATTTAAAATGCAATTATTTTTTTAATACCTTCTCAAGTATTTTTCAACAAACAGAAGCAATAAATCAATCTGTTTTATAATAAACAATGTCAGATTTATTTAAAGCAGAGATTAAATAAAGCAAGCAAATGTATGACTTTTCTTTTCACCATTTCTATTTTTTCTTGTTTCATAAACACAATAGTATACAAGTTAAGTGAACTTCCTAACTACTGTCTGAACTTCACATGACAGTTAATAAATAAATATAAAAAATTAGATATAAAAAAATTTAACTTACTGCTTTCCAGCCAGTAACATCATAAAAAATAAAGTGAAAAAAACAAAGAGAATCTGCTTTAACCAACTCGTTCTGGGAATTCAAACTCAGTGAACACAAAATAAACTAGTATCTGTTCTTATTAAATATTTTAGATGTAAAGTTAAAAATAAAAAACTCTTGGAACAATAATGTAAACATAGTCCGTCAGTAACCGCAGGATGCAGACCCTTGTGAACAGACTCCCAACACCTCAAAATCCTGCCAGGTTATTATCCACCTTATTCTTGGGGGTGTCACTGTAGAAGTGATAATGTGTCGTACTTCCATTTGACCCCGGAAGTAGAATTTTTGCATTGGCTCCTCGTTGTTTGCTTGCTAATCTGCACGCGTCGTTGAAGTTCTGTTAAAGTTCTGTTTTCTGTTATTTCAAGCTAAAATTGTCACGAAGATGTCTTGTGGAGCTCGGGTACCTGTTGCGCTGTTCGTGGCTGTACGAATAATCAGACGAAGCTGAATTTGTGGCTGCAACTAGTGTGTGTTGAACATGCTCCGAAAACAAAAACCTGCATCCTTCTTTGTGGCTGGGCTACGAGAAACCACCTGAAAAAAGACTCTGTATCCTCCAGAGGATCGAGAACACCAGGTATGATTTAAGAGACAGCTTTTAGTGTTATGATTTTATGTAGTCAGTGATTAAATGATACTAATATTTTCGTTCATAACTGGCAAATAAACACACGCACCTATATATGTATGCTGTGTGTGTATATTTATTTATATATACAGGTATATATATATATATATAGGTGTGTGTTGTGTTTATTTATATATACTGTATATATATATAATCTAGGTGTGTGTGTGCGTTTATTTATAGATATATATGTGTGTGTGTTTAGTTATATATATAATCTAGGTGTGTGTGTGTTTGTGTGTGTTCATAAATGAACCCTAACGTTTGTATACTGTACTTTTACTTTCCTCCTTTCTGTTATACAGTATTTCTGCATAAGGTGAGTTCCAGGGATGGATGGATGACACTCCAGTTGGTCCAGAAGTTTGTGTGCAGTTATGTACCACAGCAACAAATGAGTGAAAATATAATTTCTATAAATAAATCTGCGTTTGAAGTACATTTGGTGTTGCTGTGTTTCACCTTCTTTATTTCAATAAGATACGTTGTTTAATGTCTAATGAGAAGTTCTACTGCAAATAAAAAAACTAGATGTGATTGTTTTTTTGGCAACTTACCAGTTTAGTTTTTTATTGACAAGTACAAAACTTAAAAACATGCATGTTGCTGTATGGTTCCTCCTCCGGGAGGAGATTGATAAAGTTCAGAATAAAAGCTATAATTATAAACTAAAAACATTTGAAACTGAATACAATATGAGAACTGTGGGTGATTTGATGTCTTTTAATGAAAATGATTGGCTGCAGAATAAATACCAGAATAAATACCAGGTCAAATACACTCTTCAACAAGAAATGATGGGCAGTTTCTGATTTTAAACAAACTGGAACAGATTCCTAATCATGTGGGACCACTGGACGACCACTGGACGACTGGAGCAAGCAGCCAACCCCTCCGGAATCCAAGACGATGGAACTTGGCCCTTCACTCGTCTGTACCCTTAAAAAAAAAAAGAATAAACTGTCATGTTTGCATCACAAAGTCTAAAATAAGACCAAGTTTGCTACTACTTTATTCACATGAGAGTAACAGGGACCTACAATCAAAACAGTACAAACAATACAGTATGTATGTGCAGTATGTATGTATATACTGTATATACAGTGTGCATACAGTATACACATACACACAGTATATGTATGTACAGCAAATGTATTACACACACATGTAGTTATATTATTTATCCACAGATTTGTTTAGTAAATACTTTAACAGATGCTAACGCTACATGCTAAGCTAACCACAGCTAGTAGACGGTGCTACTGCTAAATCATGAAGAAAAAACAACAGCTCCAACACAGAGAAAATTATACTCTCACATTGTTCTGAAATTGTTTCACAAAATGATTTATGTAGAATATTTTGTTTACCGGAGAAAACGTGATCTGAACACGACGTCTTCGAGAGCAGATCAGACAGAGGAGGGGCAGCTGTCAGCTCGTCCGATATAAATCCTTCACGTTTACTTATTTTTGGGATGAAGTGAAAACTGCGCTTTGAACAAACGTCTACCCGACAGGAACACCCACTGACCCAACACGAAGTAACCATTGCAATTAATTAGAAATAAACAAAACAAAAAAAACAAACGTGAAAAATACAGCCAGTAGACTGGGCTTTAACTGTTGCTCTCACTTCCGGCTGAAGTCGTTCCCATAATTCGCGCAAGGCATCATGGGGGCTAGGAATAAGGTGGATAAAAACTTTAAGGCAGTTTCCTCAAATGATAGATGTGGCTGGATTATATACCAGTTAGGAGTCCCTCGCTACTTCATGGTTCGTTTATCGCGAGCCGCACAATTGGCATAGAATTTTTATAAAAAGTATCCATCCATCCACCCATACATACAGCCATGCATGCATCCATCCATCCGTTATCTACCGCTTGTTCCGAAGTCGAGTCGTGGGGGTTTATAAATAAAAAAGAAGAAAAGAAAAAAGCTAAATAATTATAATAAAAAAATAATAGTTTTTTTTTAGTTTTTATGAATTATTTTAAAATTATTTAGCAGCTGCTACACATTTGTGCAGCCCACACTGCAGGTTAAACTTCCTGCTGCAGCTGATAAGCTGTTCTCTGTGCAGAGCGGAGAAGTGGGCGTGGCCAAGAGTGCCAGCAGGTGGTAAAGAGCAGAGGAGGCAGGGAGCTGAAATTATGACATGCTGTGCTCTTTCAGAGCGTTTAGTTTAGAAACATTGTTTAGAATATTGCAAGAGTGGCTTCCGGTTTGGTGATGTAGAAGGAGGAAGCAGGTTGAAGGAGCTCCCGACTAACTTTCTTTAAACTACTTTAAAACCGGAGTTACATACCTCCATTAAGCACTGGACTGACAGAAGCATAGTTTCTGTACACTTGAGACGATGGCCAGTGACAACACTAAACAAAAGCCTTCAACCAGGCGTGCGAATACCCTGGCTAGTAAAGTAGCCTCAATGGCCACGGACTCCTCTGACACTGTTTCACCTGGTGAAAGTGATTGTGGAGACTCTGTTTCCATGTCTCAGCTGGTTATAGAACTATCTAAGCAGCGGAACAACTTTAAGGAGGATGTGGCCGCACTAATTCAAGAATCGATTCGGCCTCTACAAGCATCGATGGACGGACTACGTGACGAAGTTGGCTCCTTTCAGGGCCGTCTTGTGGCAGCTGAAACCCTGGCAGGCGACAATTTTAAACGTTTATGCGAAACTGAGGCTGTCGTTAAAACTCTACAAGCCCAAAACGCAACCTTACTCGAACGCCTGGAAAGCCTGGAAAATCGATCTCGGAGATCAAACTTACGCGTGCTTAACATACCTGAAGGCAGTGAAGACGGCCAGGATCCAACCAAGTTTATCTCCGAGCTGCTAAAGGATGTTATGGGAGACGACACATTTCCTTCTCCCCCGGAATTGGAACGCGCGCACCGCACAGCTGGACCCAAGCCCGCAGCAGGACGACCACCGCGGCCCTTCATCGTTGCATTCCATCGATATCGGGAGAAGGAAGTCGCTTTAAAGGGCGAGATACACTCGAGCGTCCTCACGATACGCCAATACGCAGCGTACGTACGCCCCGTACGCAGCGTAGCCCCGCGTAGCCCCTCAGGGCAAGTACGCGCAAAACTATTTTTTTACTACGCATACGCGATCCGCGTGCGCGATACGCGGTGTCTGACCATAAACTTCCCGGCGCCGGACTGTTTTGTATGTTACACAAATGATGGTCCAGGCAACACGAAATAAAGTATCAAGGAATCACTCTCAGAATATATCCAGATCTTAGCGTCACACTTGCAAAGAAAAGGTCGGCGTTCAACGACGTTAAAGGAGCATTCTACAAGAGAGGTGTGTCGTTTCGTCTTCTTTTCCCTGCCCGTCTTAAAGTCACGTTTAAAGGGGAAACCCATCTGTTTGAAACGCCGGGGGAAGCCCAGGCTTTTTACGACAGTTGTGTCGCAAAGTAAACAAACTTCTGACAAGCAGACTTGGGGGACGGCAGGGGGTGCTCAGAATGCAGCATGGATGGAGAGGACGTAAAAAGAGGGTAAAATCATCCGAGAATGAGGAAAGAGGTTACTAAATAGTAGAAAGAAAATAAAATAAAAAGTAAAGTAATAATAATAAAAAAAAAAGTTTATTTATTTTTATTGAGTTGGGAGTTGCATTTGCACACTCTGCTTTAAATGACTGGACAACACTCAACTTTAAATGGATATACCGTTTTTTGTTTTTTGTTTTTCTCTCACAAGGACATAAATCTATACATTTATGAGTATGTTTGCGCCTTGTTTACATGCAAACGAATAGAACCTTTATTGTTACTATTGTTTTATTTTATTGATATTATTACTATTTTTGCTATTTCTGTTGCTTTGTTTACCACCTACTTACGGTCAGAAATTAAAAATTATATGTTAAAGGTTTAATTGTTGGTTCTCCAGTTCTAATGTCTGCTGCTGGCCGTCATAATTTAATTTAAATTAGTGTACTTTAGCCTAAAAACTCACATTTATTGTGACGTGGGTCATTGTATAGGTGCCCTGTGGAGCTTAATTACCCATTATTTATTATTACTGATACTTTAGTGTGTAACTCCTGCATGTTAAGTTTATTGGGAACCTTCTAAAGTTAGTTTGGGACTGTGTGTATGGCCTATCGGAGGACCTATCAGGTATTTAGGGGACAGCAGTTGGCTTCGTCAAGAGAAGTGAAGACTCAGTCGGGGTGGGCTCTAATAAGGGTTGGGTTCAGTGCTGCATTTTCCTTTCACATCTGTGATTTGTGTTGTTTTTTTTATTTGATTTTTTTTTTCTCAAGTTTGTATACCGTGGATAAGTGGACATGCGCTGCCGGGTGGGGCTGTCGGGCCGGAACACGTATAAAATTAGATTGTTATGGCTGACATATGTAACAGTAATATGAGAGGGGGGGCCTCAATGGTTCGTTTTACCAGCTGGAATGTGAAGGGCATGAGAGGACCAGTGAAACGGGCAAAAAATTTTGCTCACCTTAAAAAACTAAAAACTGAAATTGCATTTTTACAGGAAACTCATCTGATTTCTACAGATCATATAAAACTTAAGAAGCCATGGGTGGGACAAGTTTACCATTCACAATTTAACACAAAAGCCAGAGGGACAGCAATATTGATACACAAAAATATACAGTTTACTTTAAGCAAGTCCATATCAGACCCACAGGGTAGATATGTTATAGTATCTGGTTCTCTATATGATACTCAGGTTACACTTGCTTGCATATATGCTCCTAATTGGGACGACCCCGCCTTTGTGTCCGGGTTAATATCTGCTCTACCTAACATGAACTCTCACCGCCTGATTTTGGGTGGTGATATGAACTGTGTAATGGATCCAACCCTAGACCGATCAAGCTCAAGTTCGACATCCCCATCAAAGATGGCCCAGGCCTTAGGAGTATTCATGAAGGAGACGGGCTGCATTGACCCTTGGCGCTTTTTGTTTCCAGATAGTAGGGAGTTTTCTTTCTTTTCACATGTCCATCAGTCATATTCAAGGATTGATTATTTTTTTATTGATAAATCTCTGTTACCCTTTGTCAAGAAAAGTGAATATTCTGCTATCGTAGAGTCTGATCACTCTCCAGTTATATTGGATTTAGCCTTATCACTTAATCAAGCTCACCGCCCCATGTGGAGACTTGACTCAACTTTGTTAGCAGATGATAAATTTTTTGAATTGATGTCTACTGTGATAGATAATTTTTTGCTCGAAAACAAATCAGACTCGGTGTCTCCCTCTATCCTGTGGGAAACATTAAAAGTGGTAATCAGAGGTGAAATAATATCTTACACTGCTACACGCAACAAAATTAGAAAAGCAAGGCAGAACCAACTTATTAGTTCTATGCTAGAACTGGACCGTAGGCACTCTATATCACCCTCCCCCGAGCTATATAAAGAGAGACTATGTCTACAAATGCAATATAACCTTATCTCAACGCAGGATGTTGAACAATCCCTGCTCAGATCCCGAGGCTTCATATACGAACACGGTGAGAAGGCGGGCCGCCTTTTGGCCCACCAACTCAAAAGTCGGTCAGCGACACAGCTCATACCACAGATTCAAAAGTCCGCTACAGAGCAAACTGTTGATCCAGCTGAAATAAACCAAGTCTTTGAAAAATTTTATTCTGATTTATACTCCTCACAATTTCCAGAGGATAATTCAGACATGAAAGATTTTCTAGACGACTTGAATATCCCTGCTATAGATCTAGATAAGAAGAGGGATGTGGATAGCCCCCTCACTCTTACTGAAGTTATCAACTCTATTTCAGCATTGCAGAGTGGCAAGACCCCTGGACCAGACGGCTTTCCAATCGAATTCTATAAAAAATTTTCATCCAAATTAGCACCTCTTTTACTTGAAATGTTTAACAACTCATTGGAGAATGGAAACTTGCCACAGACCCTTACAGAAGCTAATATTACACTTTTATTAAAACATGGTAAAAATCCGATGGACTGCGCTTCCTACAGGCCTATATCACTCCTTAATGGAGACGTTAAAATTTTAGCTAAACTTTTGGCCTTGAGACTGGACACGGTCATGACAGATATAATCTCCTCGGATCAAACCGGGTTCATGAGAGGTCGTCACTCTTTTTCTAATATACGTAGGCTTATTGGTGTTATTCATGCCCCTTCACCGGGAGAGACCCCTGAGGTTGTGGTTTCTCTCGATGCGGAGAAGGCATTCGACCGAGTCGAGTGGCCTTACTTATTTACAGTATTAGCTAGGTTTGGGTACAAATTTATATCATAGGTACAGCTGTTATACACATCACCCAAAGCAAGCATAATCACTAATAGAACCAGGTCTAGGCCCTTCTCTTTTCATTCATTCATTCATTCAACCTTTATTTATACAGGCTAGCCTCGTTGAGTCACGGGGACTCATTTACAAGAGGGACCTGTCTCACTCACACCAAACAACCATCCACTCTCACACTCACACCTAGGGTCAATTTAGAGTCACCAATCAGCCTAACAAGCATGTTTTTTGGTCTGTGGGAGGAAACCGGAGTACCCGGAGGAAACCCACGCATGCACGGGGATTCTTATCTAGAGGCACCCGGCAAGGTTGCCCTCTTAGCCCGCTTCTCTTCGTTCTAGCTATTGAACCACTTTCAATTATGCTTAAGACCTCACTGGACTTTAAGGGTATTTATAGAAAACAGCTGGAACATCGGCTGTCCCTGTACGCAGATGACTTATTGCTCTACATCTCTGACCCGGTATCATCTATCTCCAGCATCGTGAGTTTACTAAACCGTTTTGGCAAATTTTCAGGATATAAGTTGAACTTCTTAAAGAGTGAATGTTTCCCAATCAATAACTCTGCACTTCAAATTACAGAAACTGATTTGCCCTTCCCTCTCTCTAGAACAGGTTTCAAATACTTGGGAATCAACGTGACACGTTCTTTTCCTGATCTGTTTGAAAAAAATTTCACACCTCTGCTCAATAATCTTAAACGCGATCTCCAGAAGTGGAGTGTCCTAAATTTATCGCTAGCTGGCAAAGTTGCATGTATTAAAATGAATATCTTACCTAGATTTATGTATTTATTTCAAAGTATTCCGATCTTTCTTCCCAAATCATTTTTTAAACTTATTGATAAACAGCTGTCCTCGTTCATCTGGAATAACAAACACCCCAGAATTAGTGGGCGTTTCCTTCAGAGACAAAAGGAAGACGGGGGTTTGGCTCTACCTAACCTATTGTATTATTACTGGGCAGCAAACCTACAAAAAGTAGTCTGCTTGTTACAACAACCGGATGTTGGCTGGTGCCAATTAGAACTGAATACATGTAAGCCATCATCATTCCCTGCATTAGTTGCCTCAAAGCTTCCTCTCTCTCCTAAACAATATTCTACATGCCCAGTTGTAATCTCTACACTAAAAATATGGTCACAATTTAGACAACACTTCAATATGACAAACTTCTCTATCTATAGTCCCATATGTGATAACCATGTTTTCTTGCCATCCAAATTAGATCCTGTCTTTGCTCGCTGGCAGAGAGCAGGCTTAAGTAACTTTAGTGACCTTTACATAGATGGTATTTTCGCTACCTTTGATGCTATCGCCTCTAAATTTAGTCTACATCGTTCCTCCCTATTCCGTTATCTCCAGATTAGAGACTTTGTTCGCAACATCAGTCCTTGCTTTCCTAATTTACCCCCAAAGGGAGGAATGGACATCATCTTGCAAACTCCTACACAATGTAAAGGCCTCATTTCCAAAATCTATAATAGCATCTCATCACTCAATGTAGTGAAACTTAACAAGATTAGAGCAGAATGGTCAGAAGAGCTTGGTATACACGTCTCGGATGAGACCTGGAAGCACGCATTACGCAGAGTAAATGGGTCAACATCATGCGCTCGACTCGGACTAATTCAGTTCAAGGTCCTCCACAGGATTCATTACAGCAGAGCCAGACTCTCAAAGATTTACCCTACAGTCAGTGAAAACTGTGTTCGTTGCCATACAGTCAAGGCGAATCTAACTCACATGTTCTGGTCCTGTGATAAGCTGCACAACTTCTGGTCTATAATTTTTCAGACCTTATCTGAAGCTTTTGATACAAGTATCCAACCCAGTGCTGAACTAGCAATATTTGGAGTCCCAGGGGAGGATATACCATTAACCCACGATTTTAAAAATGTACTGGCTTTTTCTACTCTCCTAGCCCGAAGAAGAATACTATTAGTGTGGAAATCAGCACATCCACCCAAAGCTTCTCTCTGGTTGCAAGATCTGACTCTTTTCCTTAAACTAGAGAAGATCAAATTTAGTGTTAGAGGTTCAACCCAAAAATTCTATAAAACTTGGGCCCCTCTATTATCTTATTTTGAGAGACTGGATGCCCTCCCTCGATCCTGAGGGTCACACGAGAGCTGGTTCTGCTGTGTATGTGCCTGTGCCCCGGCCCGGCAGCCTCATTGGTTCTGGATGGTATCTGGTCACTGACAGTGCTTATCAACCTGTGCAGTTTTTTGTTTTTGTTTTTCGTCCATGTCCTGACTTGGTTTCTATACCCACGGTTGTACGGACACCTTTCTGTATGTTGTCCACGTTTTTGAATTAACGGTATGTTATTATTTTATTTTATTTTTTATTAGTTGTTTGTTTATAATTTATTTATATAATTATTATTACTGTTTGTAGCAGCAGGACGGGGATAGATAAGGAAGGGTAGGGGGAACAGGAAGAAAAAGAAAATATGCCATGCCTGTTTTGTTTCTGTTTTCACGTACATGTACTGTTGTTAATGGATGCTTAAATAAAATTATTAAAAAAAAA
>JBBPBX010014540.1:18696-34411 GCA_038048925.1 Garcialebias charrua
ATTAAGCTTGGACAATGTACGGTTTGGTCAGCTGACAGAGCAGAGGTATGCTTAATGATCCTGAAGAGGAACTCTGACTGAAAACCTGGGCAACCCAAGATAGCTGTGTTGTTTTGTTTTGTGAACTTTTGCAGAGCAGCTCTCCTGTCAGCTGAGTGCAGTGAGCAAATTCCAATCTGAGAGGAAACGAGTGAATTCTTTATTGCACGTGTTCAAATGCCTGAGGCGGTCAGCGAGTGGAGCTGGGTGGGGTGCGTTGTAGAGTGGGAGAGTGTAATAGTTGAAGGATTCCTCCCTGGAGTGGAAGGAAAGGTCATGAAAATCCTGCACAAGGTTCCATGTTGTATTTTGTTTTCTCACTACCCTACTCCAGTCACTTAGGGGTGGGACAGCAGACACAAGACATCAATTTTCATTTTAAGTTTTCTGTTTACTGTGGGACATGTGGTTTTCTGTGACTGATTGAGTCCATGTGCTTCTAGAATGTGTCATTGCTATTCAGTGTTGAAGACAAAGACCTCTTGAAACTGTTTTGCTCTGCTTTTCAGTAATTTCACAGAGGCAGTGGAAAAGTTTTTAGGTTTCTGTATTTTGATATTCTGATATATGTAGGTTTTTTTTGGTTGTTTAGTTTTCCTGACACTTTGCTTGATATCTATTCATTAGCCATCTCCTCTCTCTCTGCAGCCTCACGAGTTTGACGAGTGTCGTTTTGACATCAGCGTGAACGACAGTGTTTGGTACCTCCGAGCAGAGGATCCTGAGCACAGACTTCAGTGGATCGAGTCAATAGAACTACATAAGGTGAGTATTTTTTGTTGTTGTTGCATATATGTTTGCTTTTCAGTTTGTTTACATTTCATTTAGATTTTGTTGTGTTGAACCTCTACAACAAGTTCAAGATTACAGACCACAAGGCCACTCATTTCCTGAATCCAGTTCATTCCTTTGTGTGATGTTAAACTGTCTTGACTTAGCTTATCACGTTAATGTTGGCTCACTCATTGTTTTCAGAAAACTGTTCAGCAATCACATATTTTTATCACTCTTACAGTCAATCTTGTATTTAAAAAAACTGACTAAAAACTGTTCATGGATATTGTTTGAATATTATTTTAACATTTAAAGCGGCTGAATAATGTTAAATGTTGTAATTTTTGGATGCCTGCATCAACATTTTTTGCCTCAGCTTTGTTACTTGCTGCCCTGTTCCCCATCACATTTAGCTACAGACCAGAGACTATGGGACCCTGTAGCGGCTAAAATTGTCTTAATTTATTGCAACTGTCAAAAAACACAGTTTAGGAAAGAGCCGCATATTAACAAAATCATGTTGCATTTTACAGTAAATTCTACTGTTGCATGTCCAATTCCATTTTCTACATGGGGGAAATCATCTAACCATCACTTCCATCCGTTTGGATGCATTATTCTAATACTTCTGGTGTTAAAGTTGAATTGGTGGTCAGTTTGCACCCTCACATCTGATATGGAGTTTTGTACTTCTTGTTCTGCGAACAGGGTGGGACGTTCAATCATTCCAGCACACATACAGAGTTTGGTACTTTGGGAATGAGAAGAATCTGAGTGAGATGTTTAGTCTCACTTAGATGAGACTCACTAAGTGGGAGTATCTCACTTAGGGCCAGTTTACACGGCGCGTATTTTGAGTGTAACCGCTACTTTCTCTTTGCGACTTTGCTTATCGCCTACACGACGCTGCTGGCCCCCCTCGATGACACCGATACTTTTCTGACCCTGCTCTCAAGGTGGAAGTTTTTCGCTGACCCCCCGCTGATAATGTAAACATCTCCCGTGGAGCTTTTGTGTCAACCACATGCGCGCAGCCCGCACGCGCGGACAGTGACATTTCACGTGTCACGTTGCAAAATATAACAGTTTAACAATAATAAACAGTATTTATGTTGGCGTGGGAGATGTAAATTTATCTGAACTACAGTATCTATCTGGACTCGTTACATTTTTTAAACAGTGCGTAACGTGCTGTGAAAATGAAGACACCAGGTTTATTTTTTATTTATTTATTTATTCAGCACCAAAGTTTAAACACAAACACTGAGAATTAAACTGAACACACTATTAAAACACGTGAACCGAACTGTAACTATGTTAATGAACTGGACTCGTGCTGTGTGTTCATCTGGACCCATCAGAACCGCCGAACCGTCTGCCTGCTGGAGCGACAGCTTCTCCACCTGGCAGAAATAAATAAATAAAAACTCAGTTGTTGTGTGATCAAAGTAAACACAAGCAAACATTATATTAAGAACGTTGATTTACCTGCTGTAAGTCAGCTGTTTATCACGGAGTAAAGTCCGGTTCTGGTCCACAGTCCACTCAGCGGTTCTGGTCCACAGGCTCAGCGTCTGGTGTGCAGCTTGTTAGATGAAGCGGGTCCCACTGACTCAAATCTGTTGACTCTTATCCAAATTCCAGCTTTAACTTGTTGTTAACTTGTTGACAACAACTTGTAGTTAGCTGATTTTAGCCAGAGAGGAAAACAGACAAGGCAGCTGGTCTGTTTACCTCAGGCAGCGCATGCGCAGTAGTGAAGGTTCCAAAAATCACAGCGCCATCTAATGGCCCAGCATGGTAACTACAATGAAATCATGAGGACGGGGGGTGGAGGGGGAGAGAGTCGTATCCACAGAATTCGACCGTGTCAATGCAAAACTTTTCACCTAATTAACATACCCAAAACATCCGTTTCCCCCACACAGTGTCCGTGTAAACAGGGCCTTAGTGAGTGGGGATATCTCCAATCATTAAATAAAGCTGCTCTGTGAAATGAACTCTAATGATGTATGGATTCCAAGATGAGTAGGTAAAGCAGATTGAATATGTTTCATATAGCAGGGTTTTTAGTTTTTTTTTCTTCTTCTGTGAGACATGGGTGTTTTCATGAGTCTAGCTTTGATGAGAAAGCTCCCCGGATGGGAAGCGAAACGTCTTCTGTAACAAATAAAGTCCAGTTGGTTCTGTATTGAACGCCTTTTTTGATTTTATCATGTCCTGGATGACTGAGAATCTTCACCAGCATAGCTTTGATGAGCTTATGTGTTAAGGGTCTATCCAGCTAGAATTACTTGTTGCTATGCATCATCTTTGCTTCTTACAATATTACCGGTATACATGAAGATCACATGACATAAATTTGTTTCCTTTATGTATGATTTACCACATGTGGCTGAGGTAATTTGTAACAACTATGTAGAGTTTTTATTCTAGTGTTTCACCTACAGTTGATCTCAGAATCACATTTTATGTGAAAAATATCAAATTTAAAAGTCAAAAATAATGTCAAATCAGACATGGGCTAGTGGAGCGCTGTGTTTGTATTATGCGTGGTTTGGATTCTGAGCTGAGCTGCTACAATCTCCACTCCCCATCCAAATCTAACGAGGTTAAGCCGGATTCTTTGTTTTCCACAAATAATCCATCCAGAGGACCTGACTTAACCTTGTTGGATTGATCATGCAGCATTAAGTCAGATGTTGAAAGTTACGTTTTGTAATGGCTATGGTAGTCTGTCGACAGGGGGGTTAGCAGAGTGTTGCAATACTATGCTAGGTCTGGGTTGGGGGGAGGTTGTAGGCAGAATTCTGTTGGGCTCTTGGTTCTGTTGACAGAACAGGCCACCCTCCTAGGGTTGGATTCATAGAAAGTAAAAATTAAAAACTGGTAGGACTGGAAGGCGCCTTGCATGGCAGTCGCCGCTACCGGTGTATGAATGTGTGTATGAATGGGTGGATGGTCGGTATTGTAAAGCGCTTTGGGGCTCCTCACAGGGGGCTGGAAAGCGCTATATAAATAAGCTCCATTTACCATTTACCATTTACCAAAAACTGGGATCCATGCAACACACACACACACACACATACACACACACACTCTGGTTCATAAACAACAGTGTGACATTTTTCAGGGTTATGCCTGAATCATGACCTGCAGTAACCTCAGACAAGTTACTGCAGAGTTCCTGTAGGCACCGTGTCTACGCTGCTCCCAAATGGACAGAGGCATTTGCATCAGGCAAGTTCACAAATTGCACGTTTGTTTTAAATCTAAGCTGCAGGACCAAAGTTGAGTTGTCTAACTCGTCTTCTACTCTAATGAAACACACTCTTTGCTGCTTATATTAATGTGAGCATTTAATTGTTTTGATTGTCCAATTCATAATCTTGAAATATTCTGTCATAAAAAATTTACATATACATGTATATATATACATAAAGCACCCTTTAAAAATGCAATTGTAAGATTTAATGACAGTTGTAATCGTTAATGGTCACTTGTTGCCTTGCATTGCCATGCATTTGTAGTATTCTCTTACATTACTAGGTTCAGGCAGGTTACTGTCAGTAGCAGCTGCACATGGGTTTTAATATGGGTTGAACATGTCATTAGTGCAGCTTTTAAAAACCCATTAGTTGCAGCTTTGCAAATGCAGACAATTCCCTTTCTATATGTACTGTATTACAACGTGAAGTTGCTTTGGGGAAAACATTTTTTTTTTTGTGCAAGTTCATTTGTGCTTTTCTATGTGGGCGTGTTTGTGTTGGTGGTGAGTAAAGTGATGTTAAGGACTGCTCTTGATCAATATTGCATAATTTTTTTCCAAAACAAAGGTTAAAAACTCTTCTTCATACTGATGAAACACTTGCTTAGGAAAATTATAGAGATGGTATATGTGAAGATGGAGATTACTTGAACAGTTCTTGGGTTTTTCTCCCTTTCTATTTAGTTTAATTGTGTCAAGAGTGAACAGTGTTGTTGGCTCCGATCAGGGAGATAATGGCAAATAAAAGTTAGAAGGGCAAACCAAGAGTCATTCAGAAAAAATGATATAAAGTATAGAATCCAGACAAACGTTGCTCCTTGCCTCCCACTCGTACACGCTGTCTCTCTCTTTTGCTGTGTCATAATACACAGTAGGCTGCTTCACTCGCCCACCTTTTCAGTACTTCATTAGTTTATTACACAAACGGCTTCAGATTGCGCTCGTCTTTTCTCTTATCCATCCATGCATGCACATACTGTTTTTACTCCGCTTTCACTCTTCTCAATGCAAGTGCACACTGTCGTGGATGCTTGCTCAGTGATGGATGCTGGACAGAAACACAGATGTGGTGAAATGGTTTCACATATCAGGGTATGTGGTGTTTTGTTTTATGGGTGTAGAAAGGGCGGAGTGCATATATGAGTGGCTGTATTTTAGTGTTTGTGTGAAAGCAGACAGCTTGATTATTAGCAGACGCTGCATCGCTCAGTCGAAGAATTACTGGGCTCCTTTTCTGTTTCTTCTGCTTTAAAGAACATCTAGTTTCTGTTCCTCATCTAATTGCTTTGAAGCAAAATATTACTTTTGTTTTGTCTGTCTGCTTCTTGTATAGGTTTTCATTCACTTGAAAAGGTTGTCATGTTCATTTTCTTCACCTCCTCTTCCTTGTTCCATAGTGAGGTGTGCCCAGGGAAACAGGGGAACTGGATTAAAGCTACTCCATTTTCAGATCAAAGTGGTGGGGAAGAGTCTGGCCATGTTGGGGCCAGCAAACCACCAGGACTGCAGCAGTGTCCTGCTCTGCTTTGGCTGTGGAAGTGGCAGAATGGTGGGCTTATAGTGTGTTGGCATGCTGCCTGGTCACGGTCACTCAGCTCTTTACATAATATGCTAGTTTTAAAACGAACGCATTGTGTAAACATTTATTTTGTCTTGCACATAAATTGTTTTATTTGCATGCAGTTTTTGACATGAATGGCACCAATGAAACTGAATCACTATCAAATTCCTGCATGTGCATACATGGAGTTGTTATCCATCCATTCATCCATCCATCCATTTTCTTCCGCTTGTCTGGGGTCAGGTCGCGGGAGTAGCAGCCTAAGTAGGGAGGCCCAGACTTCCCTCTCCCCAGCCACTTGGGCCACCTCCTCCAAGGCGTTCCCAGGCCAGCCGAGAAACATAGTCCCTCCAGCGTGTCCTGGGTCTTCCTCTGGGTCTCCTCCCGGTGGGACATGCCCGGAACACCTCACCAGGGAGGCGTCCAGGAGGCATCCTAACCAGATGCCCGAGCCACCTCAACTGGCTCCTCTCGATGTGGAGAAGCAGCGGCTCTACTCCGAGTCCCTCCCGGATGACTGAGCTTCTCACCCTATCTCTAAGGGAGAGTCCAGACACCCTGCGGAGAAAACTCATTTCAGCCGCTTGTATCCGAGATCTCGTTCTTTCGGTCACAACCCAAAGCTCATGACCATAGATGAGGGTGGGAACGTAGATCGATCGGTAAATTGAGAGCTTTGCCTTTCGACTCAGCTCTCTCTTCACCACGACAGACCGGTACAGCGCCCGCTTCACTGCGGACGCTGCACCTATCCGCCTATCGATCTCACGCTCCAGTTTTCCCTCATTCGTGAACAAGACCCCGAGATACTTAAACTCCTCCACTTGGGGCAGGACCTCCTCCCCGACCCGGAGAGGGCATGCTACCCTTTTCCGGCTCAAGACCATGGCCTCGGATTTGGAGGAACTGATCCTCATCCCGGCCGCATCACACTCGGCTGCAAACCGCTCCAGCGAAAGCTGTAGATCACGATCTGATGAAGCCAATAGGACCACATCATCTGCAAAAAACAGAGAAGCGATTCTAAGGTCACCAAAACGGATCCTCTCAACACCTTGGCTGCGCCTAGAAATTCTGTCCATAAAAGTTATGAACAGAATCGGTGACAAAGGGCAACCTTGGCGGAGTCCAACTCTCACTGGAAACGAGCCTGACTTACTGCCGGCAATGCGGACCAAGCTCTGACACCGGTCGTACAGGGACCTAACAGCCCATATCAATGGGCCTGGTACCCCATACTCCCGGAGTACCCCCCACAGAACCCCCCGAGGGACGCGGTCGAATGCCTTTTCCAAGTCCACAAAGCACATGTAAACTGGTTGGGCAAACTCCCACGCACCCTCCAGGACCCTGCTGAGGGTGTAGAGCTGGTCCAGTGTTCCACGACCAGCACGAAAACCACACTGCTCCTCCTGAATCCGAGGTTCGACTATCCGACGGACCCTCCTCTCCAGAACCCCTGAATAGACCTTACCAGGGAGGCTTAAGAGTTGTTATTAATCAGTTTATTCTGCTTGTTTGTATGCTAAGAGGTTGTTTCACAAGCAGCAGTTTGTATATACGAGTTCTCAGAGGTTGCTGTGGACACCACACATGTCAGTCATTTAAATTATAACTCCACAAGATACCTTTTTTATTTTTGTGTATGAGTGGGTGTTCAGTTTGCAGAGATTTCACGTGGACGAGCAGGTGCACAAAGAAGGCGTTGTTTGCCATGTCTCTCGTTGCTTCAAAGCAGCGTGATTTTAAAAAGGTAAATTGAAATTTAGGGTCAATAGCAATAACCCATAATAGATCACTTTTAAAATTGACAATATTTTCACAATAAAGACATGATGAAGAAAATAAATGTTTATGTTAAGGCTGAGCAATATGGACCAAAAATAATATCTCAGTATTTTTAGCTGAGTGGTAATATATGATATACAGTAGAGTATATCCACATTTTTATTTTTATTTTTCTTCCTAAAAAGTAATGTTTGCGAAAAAAAGGTCCTAAATATCATTCAGGCACTTTTGTTACCATGTAGCTCTATATATACATAAGAAAAAAAGCTAAAAATAAATAAATAAATAAAAACTTTTGACATATATTAAAGAGTCCTCAAATTGAATTAAAAAAGTTTTTATCCTACATAACAAACAAACAAACAAAGACTCACAACTGTGCAATTAAAATGTAAATTGCAACAATACTGAACAAACGTAACAAAAGGCTAATTTATTCTTTAAAAAAAACACATCAAATCAACATATTTTTATTGTGCTCACCAAATCCAATGCACCACATTAACCATGTTGTCAGTAGTTATAACAGCAGTCCTGTAGGGTTGATACCACTGCTTCAGTAATGTCATGAACCTGAAATAAGGGGCAGATATAATAAGATTTCATCTTCTTTCTTCTCCTTTCATTTTATCCTACTTGTACTGTATTCTTGTATCTGATGAAACTGTTTTGTATTGTTCTTTTAAAATGAATAAATAAACATCAAATCAAAACCTTCTCACATTTATCTCATAAAGCACAGCACAGTGTTTAAAGCTGCGCTGACATCTTGTAACTATGCATCATATTGCACTACATATATATGTTTTATCATTCAACTATGTTCGTTTTTGCAAACAAACATAAATATATTTAATTTTGATTTAAAATTGATTTTAAACTTTGCACCGCGTTTATTCATGGGAAATCCGATTTCACACGAACGCAGCATATGTGACGTAACGAGACGTAGAGGGCTCCGCAGTTTTGCATTTACATATTAGGACGGACAATTTAAAACCCGACAAATTTATCAATCTAAGTGAATATTTGAGCTACATGTCTTCAGTTTGGGAAGCAGAAAGTTAGATGAACAAGAAACAGCAGGTTCTAATTTAGGTCTGCACCCGTATTTATTTGATTTTTACCTTATCAGGAAGCGAGGAGGCTCCGAGGGGGGGTGGCAGCTTTATTTATTCCATTCCCAGACAAAGTATTTCTTCTTTTGGGAAAGTGAAAAGGCTCACTTGTTCACTGATGATATTAGAACACCCAAAGGCGACACATACCGGTAACAGCATTTGTCAAGTAAAAAAAAAAAAAGGCGAGCTCCGAGGCAAGCTGCTGACAGACGCAGGCTGCTTCTACGTCTCGTTACGTCACATATGCTGCGTTCGCGTGAAATCGGATTTCCCATGAATAAACACGGCGCGAAGTTTAAATTAAATTTTAAATCAAAATTAAATATATTTATAAGTTTGTTTGCAAAAACGAACATACTTGAATGATAAAACATATATATGTAGTGCAATATGATGCATAGTTACAAGATGATGTCAGTTCAGCTTTAAGTTTATACTGTGGTTTGTTTCAGGGTAGAGGGCTGGGAGGCTTTATTGTTTGAGCTGCAGCAACTCCTTTCTTTGGCACTTTTACAAAAAACGTGTTTTTTTTCTTCTTTTGGTTGCTCTCATCTTCGGGTCGCCACAATGAGTTAACTTACACAAAGATTTGGCTGTTGTTTTTTCACCGGATGCCCTTCCTAACACAACCACAGACCACCGAGCTACCGCAGCCACCATGTATGGAGCAGAGGGCTGCCATCGACGGTGCCCAGGGGAGCAGATGGTGGAGGTTAAGGAACTTGCTCTGTGGTTCAGAGTGGTGCAAATTAGGGTGGAGGCAGGCGTGCATGCTCCACCTTTCACCTTTAGACTGCAGAGTCCTGGCCTGGTGATGTTGCTCTTCTGTGCTGGGCCATCCTTTTGGCCATTGGCTGTTAAGTAAGTACATGATGAAAGCATCCAAAATAGAGACATGGTCAAATAAATGCTTTGCAAAGTCGCCACGTCTTTTGTTGCCTGTACAACATAAAGGATCTTATTTTACTGTGTATTAATGCCTGTATTTGTTTTTCATTCTTGTGAGAAAATCGCAATAAAATCCATCCATCTTCTGCTTGGTCCGAAGTCGGATCGCGGGAGCATCAGCTTGAGCAGGGAGGCCCAAATCTCTCTTTCCACAGCCACCTCTTCTGGGAGGATTCCAAGGTGTTCCCAGGCTAACCGAGAGACAGTCTTTTGTGTGTCCTGGGTCTTCAGACATGCCTGAAGCACCTCAACTGGCTCCTCTCAATGTGGAGGAGCAGCGGTTCTACTCCGAGTCTCTCCCAGATAACTGAACTTCTCACCCTATCTCTAAGAATGAGTCCAGCTACCCTGCAGAGGAAACTCATTTCAACCACCTGTATCCGTGATCTTATTCTTTTGCTCACTATCCAGACCTCATGACCATAGGAGAGGGTAGAAACATAGACCAGCCGATAAACTGAGAGCTTTGCCTTACAGCTCAGCTCTCTCTTCACCACAACGGACCGGTACAGAGTTCGCAATACTGCAGATGCTGCACCAGTCCGTCTGTTATTCTCATGCTCCATTCTTCCCTCACTCATGAACAAAACCCTGAGATACTTGAACTCCTCCACTTGAAGCAGAACCTCACCCTCGACCTGAAGAGAGCAATCCACCCTTTTCTGACTGAGGACCATGGCCTCAGATTTGGAGGTGCTGATTCTCATCCCAGCCGCTTCACACTCAGCTGCAAACCGCTCCAGTGAGAGTTGAGGATCACGGCACGATGACGCCAACAGAACCACATCATCTGCAAAGAGCAGAGATGGAATCCTGAAACCACCGAACCAGAATCCCTCTGCTCACTGGCTGCACCAAGAAATTCTGTCCGTAAGAGTTATGAACAGAATCTGGAACAACAGCCAGCCCTGGTGGAGTCCAACTCCCACCCTGAAGGGGTCCGACTTACTACCGGCAATACAAACCAAACTATTGCACCGCTTGTATAGGGACTGAACAAACAATCAACAAAATAATTACATGTTACAAAATGAAGTACAGAGTTGGAACTACCGGTACATCACATTAAACTGAGTAAAAGCCTAAATTTCAACTCGTAGTGTTGTTGTGGTTTCAGTAAGACAGCATTATTGTTTTTCTGTCTGCTTTCCCTCCCACTCCTCTCCATTTATCTGCTTTTAATGTCAGTTCTCCCAGTTACCGGTAGTCACTGCTGTGAAAGGAGGGCCTGTGGCTGAGGAATGTTTGTAATTTCTCTCAAGATTGTCACCTGACTCCCTCTGGTTTATTCACAGTTTCAATGAAATTCCTCTGCCTTATACTTTGTCAACAGAAATAACTTAGCCTCTTAGTTTTGTAATTAAAAAAATTGTATCAGAAAGCCTGTAAAACCTTGCAATAGAAAACATGTCACCATGATGTTCACATGTTCATGATTTACAATAATGCTGCTGCGTTTGGTATGCATTTTGAGACCATGGTGTTGGGTCCTGATGGTTCTGTTTCTATTTACTCTTTACTAAGTGTTAACAGCTGCATGTGGGATAACGGAATATTTTGCTTTGGTGTGTCTGACTGGGTGTGCATGCTCTTACACTCTGTGTAATAAAATTATGTCACTTTGCTGATCCTGCAGTCGTAGGCATCGCCCTGTCAGAAGTTGTCTGTTTAATGGAACAATTGACCACACTGCCACTCCCAAATGCCTGATCACAGCTCTGTTTTACAACGTAATGCTTGACTTTACACCTCTGGGCTCCACAATCAAGACAAAATTATCTGTTTTTTAGTACTTTGTTTCATGAAAATGCTAATAAATGAATAAATAAATTGGCAGTGCCTGTTTAGATAATTGTCAAAGTAAAGAATAGACAGATAGAACATAGATTATGAAGCTCAGAATTACGTAATGCACATTAAAAGGCTGATTAATTCAGTGTATTTCAGAGAGATATGTAAAAATGAGGTGATTTTAATTCAAGATTAAATGCATAACGTAAATGGTAAATGGTAAATGGAGCTTATTTATATAGCGCCTTCCAGCCCCCTCTGAGGAGCCCCAAAGCGCTTTACAATACGAGCCATCTACCCATTCATACACACATTCATACACCGTTAGTGGTAGCCTGCCTTGTAGGGCGCTATCCAGACCTACCGGGAGCAACTTGGGGTTAAGTGTCTTGCCCAGGGACACAACGACACATGGTGGGCGGATGCGGGACTCGAACCTCCGACCTTCCGATTGGGGGTCGACTGCCATTACCACTGTGCCACGGCTGCCCCATAACGTGTTTATCATGTGGTGGGAAAGAGGATATATTTTTATCAATCATCTTTACGGCTATACTTGTAGTGAACTGTCGTCATATTGCTGCTGTTGCACTTTAGTTTGGTCTTCAGTTTTTTTTTTTTTTTCATTTGATATCCAGTTGGAAAACTCATATTTTTTACAATGGTTTAGCCACTGTGAGAGCCTTTTGTTTCATGATGTTGAAAACACAACTGTACACTGTATATGTGCAAGGTGCATTGTTTGTTCTAAAAAAAATTCATTAGGTTGCAGTAAAAAAATGGCTTGAAGCCAAATTGATTATTTCTTTGTTTGTTTTTCCGTGTAGGTGTACAGGTCCTGCTCTGTCCTAAGATAAACATTACTCAGTGATACAAGAACCTTTTTTTTTCCAGACTTTCCATTCATTTTGCAGAGTTTATAAAGTTTTGTGCACAATTACTAATCTTTATTGTCTCTCCTGCTTCTCCTCTCTGTGGCCTCTCTCGCTCTCCTCCCACCTCTTCGGTGGATTGCAGGCTGAGTCTGGATATGGATCAGAAACCAGTTTGAGGCGTCATGGCTCCATGTTGTCTCTCGCCTCAGCTGCTAGTGCCTTGTCTTCCACATCCACGTCCTCCTTCAAGGTAAAGACAAAAATAAATCACCTGTGACCAAGTTGAAATATTTACTTAATAAAATATGAAAATATGATTCCATACTTTAAAACAAAATCTCTTAAGTGTTTTCAAGACCTTTTTTACTGTATGGTTGGAGCCTTACAGAGCAGGTATCAAGTACAGCGTATCTGTTGAGTACAGTAGTTCCTCACTTATCACAGGGTTACGTTCCAGACTGCCATAAGTGAAAATCCACAAAGTAGGGATGTTGTGTTTATTTGAGTAAATACGTAAATTTAAACTACTAAATAAATTTAGAAGTACCAGTATACTGTATATTTTAATCCCACACTCTTGCAATGTTCTTAACAACGTTCTAAATTCTTGAACCTACATATTTTTAACAGCATATGTATATGTACTGTAAGTACTGCAAAATTGTATATGGGTACTCGCCATTGAATAAGATACTAATACAACTTGAAGGATGAGTTCAGCTTCAGGATTATTTAACTTTCCTGCCAGTTCTGTGAGTTTAATAAATTGATTGTTACTTCTGTCTTTGCGTTGCAAAACCTACCACAATGGTTTCTCCGCTAGTGTTTGCTCCCTCCATTACTGTTTTTTGAATTTCAGCAGAAAGCAGTGGCCGCAAGCACGCTTAGTTTCTGGGCCGTGTAGTTCTTTTGACTTGTGTTACAGTGTAGGCTTATTGAAAGAAAAACTACAAAATGGCAGCACCTGTCCAAAGTATTTTTTTTGTTTTTGTTTTTTGTCCTATTGGTTGGTTCCCGCTCCCGTCTGCTCCTGTTAACTTTTTATCCGTACTGTCCCAATCACGTGAGTAATATTAAAGACAGTCGTGTGTCATGTACAGTCTTGCATTGAAAACCCGTAAAAGAGAGTGTCTGCGATAAGTCGAAGCGTAAAAGTATCGAGGGACTACTGTACTATGAATTAGTATTGAAAACTTATTAACAGGTCACTGATTTGAACTCAAACAACAAGTATATTCCTCTGACATAATTTGTAATCTTAAAAAAACATTACAAATGTTACAAATGTTATTTGAATGTTTTTGATTGTGACTTTCACTCTGCTCAGAAGGGGCACAGGTTGCGTGAGAAGTTGGCAGAAATGGAAACCTTTCGAGACATACTGTGCCGACAAGTGGACATCCTTCAGAAGTATTTTGACTCCTGTGCTGATGCTGTTTCCAAAGATGAATTTCAGAGAGACAAGGGTAAATTGTGGTTTCAGTACACTTTAACACAATATACCTTGTTAAAACACATCTACATTTGTTATAAATTCTTCTTTTTTTATTTTTGCTCTAAGTATAGCTGTGTCAACGGGTCAGGTTTTATTTTAGGAGCATGTGGAAGCATTGTTGGTGCTGAAGGAGTGGTTCTGATGAGGCTTACGGAGAAATGAAACGAATCAATATCTGCTTACAGGACCTTTGTGGGTTGTTTAATCTCTGAAGCTAAATCATTTCACAAACCCCAAAACGTCTTACTTATTGATCTTACATAGTATGATCTGAAATATACTGCCAAGAAAAAAAAAACTCCTTCTAAACCAGCTGAGAACCAATTATAGATGTTTAAAGTAAAATACAAAATGTCTAAAACTACTTTGGTTCTCTCGTCAGTAGTAGAGGAGGATGATGAAGAGGAATTCCCAACAAGTACGAGATCAGATGAGCATAATCAGAACAACAATGGCAGCAAAGAGAAATGTGAGTGTGCCTGCTTCTACTTTCTGTCCGGTTTTGGTTTAGTTTAAGATTCTCTCAGTTGCTTGGTTTGATGAGAATGTTTTCACTTTTCAAAAGTAAATATGTTTTTATAATGAAGATGCATCTTTTAAACTTGGTTATGATTATCCTTCCCATCTGTCTCAGTGTTTTCTCCTGCCAGTCCCAAAGTTATTAACGGGATCGACTTTAAGGGTGAAGCCATCACCTTCAAGGCCACTACGACAGGCATCCTTTCCACTTTGTCTCATTGCATTGAGCTGATGGTCAAACGAGAGGACAGCTGGCAGAAGAGACTGGACAAGGTACGAGATAAATGTTTAAGAGTATCAAAAATATGGGCAGTTTTCTAAGAGGGTGTGTTGAACTCCACTGCTGCGTGGAAGCGTTACTGACTGTGGAGTTTATAACTGTCTGAGTTACAGTAGGCGTGTTGTCGGACAATGAGAAAAATCTGTGTTGGGGTTTTGATCTTTTGTTAAAGTCAAGATTTAATTGAATTGGCTCTGTGATCATTTTTGTCAAAAACACTAAATAAATAAAAAAACATTCAGATTAATAAAAAGATAAAGCACAGTTTATATGAATGTAGTGCAGATGCACTTGCATTGTAGTTTAAAGGGATTGTGACATGATTTTGTAAATTTGAATATTTGTCAGAACATATATATCTTATATCATTGAGCTCTGGTCGTTTTTGCATAATAAATTATAAATATATTAAAATTTCATTCCAAGTTATGATAGTCATTTCTCTGGGACACGCCCCTAAAATTCCGTGCATTCCGCAAAACCGTCATTTGACGTACACGTGGGGAGCCGCTGCTCAACGCGCATGTAAATAATAATGGCGGAGCATGTCGACTCAGACGAGTGCAGCATTTCTAGTGTTGATCTAAGCGATTTGTCTTCAGTTTTGGAAGGTCAATATAAGCAGTAGAAGTTTTAATCTTGCTCAAATCATTTTATTGTATACTCTATTAATGGAAAACTTATTAACTTTTACGATTCAGCTTTAAAAAAACGTGCAGGGAGCTTCGTGGCTTTGAGCATGTCCGATTGCGTTTGAGATCTATCATTTTAAGACAGTAAATCATCCAAAACTCTCATTAATAGACTCTCCCCAAATAAAAACAAACAACAGATCGTACCTGATTGCGCCGACATAATTTAAAAATACCTAAATAGCACTCCGTGTTGACTCGGATCTATGCTAATGTCTGTTAGCAAGCAGATGTCGGCAGATAGACCTCACGTCTGACATATATCTTTTTTAAACAGTAAATCATCCAAAACTCTCATTAATAGACTCTCCCCAAATAAAAACAAACAACAGCTCGTACCTGATAGGCAGTAAGATGGTCGCTGCAGACATAGGACTCTCAGTAGGAACCCATCGGTCACAAGTTCTCTGTACTTCCATTCTAGGCAAAGTTTCTCATCTTTTGGGAATTTGTGAAGGCTCACTTGTTCACTGCTGATATTAGAACACCCAAATGCGCTACAACGTGACAGCATTTTTCAAGTTACACCAAAAAAAAAAAGAGTCGATCTTTCACCAAACAAAG
>JBBPBX010014541.1:0-17293 GCA_038048925.1 Garcialebias charrua
AATTTTGTCATTTTAATAATCTGTATTCTTTTTAATTTACTAGAAACTTCAAAATAAATTCTCACCCTGTATATAAAACTGTTTCAACTTTAAGTCATGATTATGAACTAAATCCAGATTTTCCATCTACAGTGTTTGGTAAATAACTAATGTGTCATAACAAAAGTCAAGATATTTTTAATACATATTTGTTGTCAACATCTATACTGACATGATACACTGATGGAAGGTAACAGCCACATTTATCTTTTAATGGCACCCTGTTACTCCAGAGCTGGACATAAACAGACTGTAGGTCTGCTGAAATTATTTTGCTGGAGAATCACCTGAAACTCACACACAGCATGTATTACTAAACCGTATTGAAGCAACATTTCCCGGTACATAATTGTACACTCGGCTCTATAGAGCAAATTAGAATTAGCTTACGTCACTCATCCTCTAATCATTGTGTATTCCAACACTCTCCCGTTCTTCTCCAGATCATTTTGGTTGGTTGCCCACAGATTTTCTGGGTCTCTTCTCTTTGACGTTTGGCAAAATGTCACAGATTGAGCATAATGTCCAATAAAGCTATGAAATCTTGCATTTTGGCTGTGTATCTTTTCAGGGTTTTCTTCTTCTAATATGTTCAGTGGAGGCTAGTATATAGCTTAATGGAGCACTACCGCCACCAGCTGGTAAGGCGAGTTGATTTCTGGACCCCCTGTACAGAACCGGTCCTGAAGTGCATATGGAAATGCAACATGTACTGAGCTGAACTGAGCTGAACTGATCCGAGCCATCACTGTGGAAAAGGGGCTTATGTTTCTAAGTTTGCCTGGGAACACTTTGGAATCCTCCAAGAAGAGCTGGAAGAGGTGGCTGTGGAAAGAGATGCCTGGGCCTCCCTGCTCAAGCTGCTGCCCCCGCGACCCGACTTCGGAATAAGCAGAAGATAATGAATGGATGGATGGAATAACCATTCACTATACAATATGTTTTATTTTACTTTGGTAACATTATAAAAAAACAAATCTTAAAGATTTGTTTAAGATTCTGAATCATCATATGTCATCTTATGTCATCTTATGTCATCATAAGATGACAAATCTTATAGTAGTTTGTCATTTGTTACCTGTTAAGTTGTCTTGTTAAAAGAAGCTGCAGGTGAAATAAACATCAGCCAGTCTGTAGAAGTAGTGTCAACAGGAGGAACTGCTGCTTCAGCCTGTGAAATGTCAGCATTGATTTTTGAACTTCCATCCATCCATCCATCCATCCAAACTTCCATCCAAACCAGCCACTAGGGAGCACAAGCCAGTGTATCTCTTGTGCCGGTCCCAAGCCCAGGTAAATGGTGAGGGTTGTGTCAGGAATGGCATCCCATGTAAAACACTTTTGCCAAAACTATAATGCGAGTGCATCAAAGTGAAACCATACTGGATCAGTCCAGGCCCGGGTTAACAACGACCGCCACCGGTGCTGTTGACAAACAGGGTGCTGGCGGAAATTGTGCTACTGTTGGTCGAAGACCACAAGGAGAAAAACGTGTCAGGAGACGGAGGGAGAAGAGGAAAGTGAAGAATGTAGGACTGAGGGTTGCAACTCTAGATGTGGGGACAATGACAGGCAAAGGTAGAGAGCTTGCTGACATGATGCAGAGAAGAAAGGTATACTGTATGTTTTATGTGCTGTCAAAATAGGCAGGACTTTTAGGTTGAAAACAGACTTATACTGCTACAAAAATCTTTACAACACATATACACACACATGGTAAGTTGCCTTTGGCACAGGGCTGAGAGCAGGGTGTGGTACACTTTTTATCCCTTGGTGTTTGACCCTAGATTAGTTTAATTTATATGGCATTTTAAACTCATAAGCAGAAAAACATGATGTATGTTTTTTACTTTTTATATGCTTTGTCTGTATTTTGGTAAACCATCTTTGTGTTATTGCATGGCATTTTGGTTAACCCTGTGCTATAAGAAATAAGTTTGAGTCAGGCCTTACATGCACACACTAGGCAGAAAAACCAAGGCCTCTGAAAAGCAGCAGGTCTCTCTCTGAGAAAATATGGATCAAAACTAGATAAGAAGCTGCAAGGAGTTGTTGCAAAAAGCTTGGGCTTCTTATCAAGAAGAAAGAAAATAGTTTTTTGGGTATTTAAATCTCATACAGAACTGATCAAACATATAAATATAATCTTTTATTGGATAGCGATAAAATCATAGCATTTTGAATCATGATGCAGACACACGAAGCCATACGAACAGCAGGCCTCATAATTATCCAAACACACGCTCAAGGCAGGAGCAAGACAGCCAGGCCTCTTCGTGTTTCACAGCTGCAGAAAAGAGTCAAGTCTGCTCGGAGCAGAAATATAGGTCAAGTAGATAAGAACGCAAGAAGGCCTCAGAGGCAAACCTTTCCGCTGTCGGTTTTGCTGTGTTGTCAAATAGAACTCCCCAAAATAAATAGAAAGAACACTTTGTTAGATGAGCTGAAGGCCTCTTAAAACAGAGCTCTGTGATTCAAGGCCTGTTAAAAATGAAAAGAGTTTTTAAAGCATTTAAAACAAAGATAATTAAAATAAAATGTAATCTTTGAATGAGCACTTTTTGAACCATGCTACAGCAGCCAGACACAGAAGCTCTAACGCACACACACACACCCACGCGCACACGAGCACACGCACCCACACACACATACATTTTAGTGTGAGGAGCACGGTCTCTTATCTTAAACACAGCTGAGACACAGGAGAAAGTCAGGCCTTGGTTCAAAAGAAAAGAGAAAAGCTTCAGATGGGAATGTGAACTTTTGTGAAACAGAATTTTATTGAAGCAAAATGTTTTCTGTGTATCATATAATTAACTGAAGATATATGATTATAGTATTGTAGGTATAGTAATGTGATTTATGTTTTCTTTTATGATTCACAGCAAACTAAAAGAGGTTCTCCACTGCTGATGGTTGAAAAATAGTTTTAAATATTACACAACACGTTACAAAAGTGGGTTTTCCACAGTTTGGGTAAATGTAGGTAAAAGTTGAGGATCTAGGTGAAAGTTTAACTTGTTCTGACTGAAAAAATTGGAACTTTGCCCACATGACAGATGGCATTAAGTCATTCTCTGCTAAGGGAGGGTGACAACTGAAAGAGACATTATGTCATTGTTCAGTGAGGGCTGAGAGGAGGTGTAAAAAGTTACCTCATCATTAACCAATGAGTACTAACAAAATGATGTAATTCTCCATGGGGGGAGCAGAAAAAGCCCAGTTCCCCTATAAAAGATGAAAGTCTGAGAAGAAAAATTGCTGAGTTTTTGGACCTCTGAAGAATTCTTGTGGATTATACTGAACTCTGGAGCTGAAAAGAAGAAGATTGGATTATCTGAAAAAGGGTTTTTCTTTTTGATCAACAAGGAATACTTTTTTGCCTCTCAGCCCGGATATTTCCAACTTCTTCACAATTTGGACTGGCTTCAGAGATGGAATAATTTTCCTATTCTTTTGGAAATCCCTTGTGGTACTTTCTGACAAGAAAAAGGTAGGATAATCTTCCCAGTTCTATCCACAACTAAATTTATATTAAAATTAAATTATTATGACAGCAAAAAGCCACTTCCTGCATGAAGACGAAAAATCAGTTACAAAGATTCCTCTGTTGATGAAAGATTAAAGTAATTTTGGCAGAACCGAGCACTGACGGCCTGCTGCTAGGCTGTTATGTTTGTGGAACACAGTGTACTTTTTATCTCCGCTCTGCTGTTGGGGGATTCCCGTCAGCTCGAATGAGCAATGATGGATTAAAAGCTGCTTTTTTTTGTGGAATACTGTTTTTCCTGATCTGGAAATATTTTTGTGGAACAAAACAACATTTCTTGATAAGATTCAACATTAATTATGGAATACAATTGGTTGAAGATGCTGAAATCATGAAGAATTCTTTGAATTTGCTGGATACTCTGGGAAAATTTGATTAATTCAAAAAGAGTTTTTCCCCTGAACAAAAGGAGGGCTCTTTGCGGCAGCAGCGAGCTGAATGTTTGGAAAACAATCTTTGATGGATTAAAGCTGATTTTGCTGAAGGGATCCTGAAGATTGGAAAGTCAGTTATTGTTTTCGGGTCACCCGGTCTGACCACGGAGTGAGACCTACCAGCTAGAAGCTGACTGACCTTGGATATTCGGCTAGGAGAACACGATGTTCTAATTTTAGCCTCAGGCCCGCTTTGAAGGCCTTGTTCATCAGCATCGCAGAACAACTGAATGGATTACAATATCTTTGAATGGATAACACTTTTGAGGAATAATTGATTTTGCCTGGGAGGATTACCAGATTTTTTAGCCCTGAACAGTTTTGATGGATTACAACTGGGATTTTTAACATAACAGAATTACCTGGAGGTTTTTCTGTGGGATTAAAAAATAAAAAAGAATTCTTCAATCTACTGGAGTGGATAAAAGCTGCTTTTGCCGAGTGCAAGACCATCCAGCCTTGGAAAAACTGCTTGTTTGGAGCTAAGGAAACACCGCTACGAGAGTTTTGTTCATCAACACCGTACAACCGGTCTTGAATGGATTAAAGCCTGAATTACCAATTCTTCCTTTCTGTTAGGATTAAAAACACAAGCTTTTCCTATGTGGGATTAAACAAAGATTTGTCCAGTCTGCTGGAGTGCAGACTTCTGAGTGGAGTACAACAGCATCACCTGGAGGTTTTTCTGTAGAAAAAACAAGATTTCCTGATGGGATTAAGTTTTCTGGTGGAAATAAAAACACAAGTTGGAACACAACAAGATTAACTGGATGGAATTGAATATATTTAATTGGAATCAGATTATAGTAGAATAAACCAACATTTTAGAAGATTATACAAATTATACATTGAAGTACAACTCAATTCAATTACAAGAAACACCTTAAACCCAGCGTGTGGAAGACATCTTTGGTGAGCTGTGAATCATTTAACTCTCTTAAATGCAAATCATGTAACCTGATTAAATCTTTTCTGTAGTAAGTAGTGCTTATGCTGTTAAATCCCCTGCAACTAAATAATAAAGAAACATAAAACGTACAAATTTGGATTTTTCCTTTGACTCACCTTGATATTAAATGATGGAAAACTTGGTTCAAGATAACAACAAAGATTATTGGAGGTTTTGAATGGTTTTGTTAGCCAAAAAGAGATAAACAACATCCTAGGATTTTACTTTCCAAGATCCTAAAATTTATTAGGCCGGAAACAATTACAATCTACCAGAGGTAAGGCTGTCGTTTAATGCATGTTTCTCCGGGAGATACGATCTGACTCCATTCTGCTAAGTCAGGCTATCAAATCGGAGTGGGACTAAGGATGTGACATGTCAGATGAAGACAGTGAACAAGCCTAAGTGAATTACCTCGTCTCAGCCTTAATTCTAACTAATCTTGAGACATATCGGGTAATACTCGTGTGCAAGGATAAAAGTTCAGGACCCGTTACCGGAGAAAGGCTGGAGTGAGGACTTGTTGCAAGGTCCTGCAGCTAACCTCACTCACGTAGAATTAACAGTGCCTAAGAGACCAAGTGGAAGTGCAGCAAGGCCCGCAGCATTTGAGCAGAGTTCAAACTGTTTTACCATGGTGTGGATAGAAAGAGAAATGGAGTAGGGGTGGTCCTGAAGGAGGAGTTGGCAAAGAATGTAGTAGAAGTGAAGAGAGTGTCAGATAGGGTGATGTGCCTGAAGGTAGAAGTAGAAGGTCTGATGCTAAACATAGTCAGTGGTTATGCTCCACAGGTTGGATGTGATGGGGAGGAGAAAGATACATTTTGGAAAGATTTGGATGAAGTGATAGAGAGTATTCCCAGGGAGGAAAGAGTGGTGATTGGAGCAGACCTGAATGGACATGTTGGTGAAGGAAACAGAGGGGATGAGGAAGTGATGGGTAGGTTTGGTGTCAAGGAAAGAAACCAGGAAGGACAGATGGTGGTGGATTTTGCCAAGAGAATGGAAATGGCTATAGTCAATACCTATTTCCAAAAGAGGGAGGAACATAGAGTGACCTATAAGAGTGGAGGAAGGAGTACACAGGTCGACTACATTCTGTGTAGAAGAGGAAACCTGAGGGAGATTGGAGACTGTAAGGTTGTGGCAGGGGAGAGCGTGGCCAGACAGCATCGGATGGTTGTGTGTAGAATGACTGTTGTGAAGAAGAGAAAAAGAGTAAAATCAGAGAAGAAGACCAAATGGTGGAAGCTAAAGAAGGAAGAATGTTGTGAGAAATTCAGAGACGAGCTGTTAAAGGCTCTGGGTGGTAAGAAAGAGCTTCCAAGTGACTGGGCTACTATAGCAACAGTAATTATAGAGACAGGTAGGAAGGTACTTGGTGTGTCATCTGGACAGAAAATGGATGATATGGAAACCTGGTGGTGGAATAGTGAAGTGTAGGATGCCATTCAAAGAAAGAGATTAGCCAAGAAGAAATATTACAGTGAGAGGACTGAAGAGAGGAGACAGGAATATAAGGAGATGGGACATAGAGCAAAGAGAGAAGTAGCTAAGGCAAAGCAGAAGATGTAAGATGAGTTGTATGGGAGACTGGACACTAAAGAGGGCGAGAAGGACTTGTACCAATTGGCAAGACAGAGGGATCAGGCTGGAAAGGATGTGCAACAGGTTAGGCTTATTAAAGATGGGAATGGGAATGTTCTAACAAGTGAGGAGATTGTGATGGGAAGATGGAAGGATTACTTTGAGGAGCTAATGAATGAAGAGAATGAAAGAGAAAGAAGAGTGGAGGTCATAGAAACTGTGGACCAGGAAGTGGGAAAGATTAGTGAGGGTGAAGTCCGGAAAGCTCTGAAAAGAATGAAGAAGGGGAAGGCAGTAGGACCTGATGACATACCAGTGGAGGTTTGGAAATGTCTTGGAGAGATGGCAGTGAGGTTTTTGACTCAAATATTTAATGGAATATTTGAGGGTGAGAAAATGCCTGAAGAATGGAGAAGAAGTGTGCTGGTTCCCATTTTTAAGAACAAGGGTGATGTACAGAGTTGTAGCAACTACAGGGGAATTAAGTTGATGAGCCACACAATGAAGATCTGGGAGAGAGTTGTGGAAGGAAGGCTTAGACAAGAGGTGACTATCTGTGAGCAGCAGTATGGTTTCATGCCAAGAAAGAGCACCACAGATGCCATCTTTGCTTTGAGGATGTTGATAGAGAAGTACAGAGAGGGTCAGAAAGAACTCCATTGTGTGTTTGTGGATTTAGAAAAAGCATATGACAGGGTGCCAAGAGAGGAGGTGTGGTATTGCATGAGGAAATCTGGAGTGGCAGAAAAGTATGTTAGACTGGTACAGGACATGTATGAAGACAGCAGGACAGTGGTGAGATGTGCTGTAGGAGTGACAGATAGCTTCAAGGTGGAGGTGGGATTGCATCAAGGATCGGCTCTGAGCCCCTTCTTGTTTGCTCTGGTGATGGACCGACTAACAGATGAGGTCAGGCAGGAATCCCCATGGACTATGATGTTTGCAGATGACATTGTGATCTGTGGTGAGAACAGGGAACAGGTGGAAGAGAACTTGGAGAGGTGGAGGTATTCACTTGAAAGAAGAGGAATGAAAGTCAGCCGTAGTAAGACAGAGTACATGTGTGTGAATGAGAGGGAGGCCAGTGGAACAGTGAGGCTACAAGGAGCAGAGGTCACAAAGGTGCAGGACTTCAAGTACTTGGGGTCCACTGTCCAGGAAAATGGGGAATGTGGTAAAGAGGTGAAAAAGAGAGTCCAGGCAGGATGGAGTGGATGGAGAAAAGTTTCAGGAGTGATTTGTGACAAAAAGGTGTCAGCAAAGGTCAAAGGAAAAGTTTACAAGACAGTGGTGAGACCAGCTATGTTGTATGGTCTGGAGACAGTGGCACTGACAAAAAGACAGGAGACAGAGACATGGACAAAAAGACAGGAGACAGAACTGGAAGTGGCAGAAATGAAGATGCTGAGGTTCTCCTTAGGAGTGACAAGGATGGATAAGATCAGGAATGAGATCATCAGAGGTACAGCACATGTTGAACAACTGGGAGATAAAGTTAGGGAGGCCAGACTGAGATGGTTTGGACATGTCCAGAGGAGGGACAGTGGGTATATTGGTAGAAGGATGTTAGAAATGCAGCTGCCAGGAAAAAGACAAAGAGGAAGGCCAAAGAGGAGATATATGGATGCAGTTAGAGAGGACATGAAGGTAGTTGGAGTGAGGACAGAGGATGCAGAGGACAGAGTGAGGTGGAGGAGGATGACTCGCTGTGGCGACCCCTGAAAAGGGAAAAGCTGAAAGAAGAAGAAGATCCATCCATCCATCATCTTTACTCTCCTCTAACTTTTTGGGTCATAGCAGATGCCAAAATGGAAAATATTATTTTACTTTTTTAATGTTTTAATGTATTTAAGTGCTGTAGTTAGGTGTTTTTAAAAGATCTAGCTGAGATGAAAATGTTATCTGCAGTTTGAATTTGTGCTCATCTTCAAGAGTTCTTATAAGCTGCTGAGCTAATTAGAGCCTATTTTGAAACAAGACACTTCAAATTGTGGATTTTTTATGATGGAAGATTCATATCCATATTTACTACATAGAGTGCTAGTGAATGTAAAGTTTTAGTATTAAGTAGGAGAAACAACAGATACAAGTGGGCATCCATCCATTCATCCATCCATCCATCTATTGACTTTTACCCACCTCTTCCTTTTCGAGTAGCGGGGGTAGCTGGTGCCCATATCCAGCCATCACTGTGCAAGAGGTGGGAGACACCCTGTACAGATCTCCAGTCCATCACAGGGCCACATGGAGACAAACAACCATTCACTCTCATCTATAGACAATTTAGAGTTTCCAGTCAGTCTAACATGCATGTTTTTGGCCTGTGGGAGGAAACGGTGTACCCGGAGAAAACCCATGCCTGCACAGAAAGAACGTGCAAATGCCCCCCAGAAAGGCCCCTGGACTGGGATTTGAACCATGGTAACCTGCTCGCTGTGAGGCAGAAGCTCTACCAGTTGTGCCACCATGCTGACAATTGGGCATAATGGTTCAAAATGAGAGAAGAAGGCAGCTTGGTGAGAAGCGGAACAACAACGCATCTGTGCCAAAGAAGAAAATACTTCAGGCAAACACAACAATGATGTGAAGTTAAAACAAAGGCAGTGCTTATTAATTTGTGCCACTGAATGGCAGAGGTTTGATTGTGTTGGGAGGGACGGGGAGACAGCTGTGAGGCTTCATGAAGACGAGACCCTGAGTTACTCCATTGTCCGTTTATACTTTAGCTTTGACAAAGCTCCATTGTTCTCTGTCACCTTGTTCATATGATCAGATAAAGAGGATGTTTTCACAAGCAGGCAGACAAACAGACTAAGTCACACACCATCACTGCCTTGCCGGAGATTCTGTAGGCAGAATGAATGGATTCGTCTCAACGTTTTGTTGCCATGCAGTTTTTTTCTGTGGGTTGTTTGTGTTGTTGCCAATGTTGAAAACGCAGTTTTATTCACGGCCTTGGCCCAACATTCTGCCAAATCTTCTGCTGGAAGTCCATTTAAACATGGTGCAAATGAAAATGTCCCCCATAACAATTAGCTGTACAAATGATAGTTTCTTTCTTAAAAATCTAAAATAAAATTACTAGAATTTCTTAAAGCGGGAAGAAGTGTTTTCATCTGTGCAGAATATTCTTAAAAATGTCCAGCTTGAAATAATATTTTGAATATATATTAAAAAATATTTTTTTTTTTACAGATTCCGATAGATAAGTGTTGTATTTCTCACATTTAACTGTCTTTGGAGCAAAATGTTCCTTTGAACATCATACTTGTCATCCTTATTATTTCTTTGACTGCATGTTTCTAAATTCACCTCAGTTTGACTTCCAAATAAATCGAGCGCACAATGAGTTGGAGCTGCAGCTAGCGGCCCTCAAAGTTTCTCTAACAGTCTGTGCACGTCTTGCATTAGCTGTGCATCTCCTCAACTCTGCAGCTGCACCAACATCTGTGCTCTGTGTCTTCCATGTCCGCCCCATTCAATCCAATAAACTGCTAGCCCTCTGATGGGCATGAATAAAGAAGGGAACAATCTGGTTTCTCTGTTGCACAACATGCTGCTGGGCCTGAACACATTAATAATATATTTACAAGACATTCACCTTTACCTTAGTTTGCATTAGTATATTATTATGTCTATAAGGCAGAAAGAGAGCAGCAATATGTGTATGTCGTTTTTAAGTTTTTAAGTATATTAAATCTATTAAAGAGGCCATCTGGTTTAATTATATAAAGCTTTTCAATTAAATACATTTGGTAGATGTCCAGTCAGTGTTCCAGAACAACATCTAAATACCTTGATTTATTTTGTCAAGTTTTTATTTCACACTCACACACACACACACACACACACACACACACACACACGCACGCACGCACACACGCACGCACACACACTGCTATATATTTTCATATATTGTTGTAGTTCAGAAAAAATCTTCCAAATTTCCCTAATTTATTAAACCAACAAATGAACAAATGAGGCTCAATGGGATTAACCTGTCTAAATAAAGATTGAATGAAAAAAACAAAAACAAAGACTAGTCAGTTTGTGATTAGAAAGATGTTTGTGAATTTAAAAAAAAAGTTTTTCCTTGTGGAAACTTGAAATACAGTATTTCAGTTTTATGTGTGTAGAATAATGTTAGATGTGCATTGCTAATTTGGCCAACAAAGCCAATACAAAACAGCTTAACTTTAATAATTCTTCATGTATTATGCAGATAATCTGCTGCTACAAACCAGCCAATAGGGAGCACAAGCCAGTGTATCTCTCGTGCCAGTCCCAAGCTCAGGTAATTGGTGAGGATTGTGTCTGAAAGGGCTTCCGGCGTAAAACACTTACCAAAACTATAATACGAGTTCATCAAAGCGAAACCATACCAGATCAGATGAAGCCCGGGTTAACAAAGACCACGACCGGTGCTGTTGAAAAATATGGAGCCAGCGAAAATTGTGCTACTGTTCATCGAAGACAATGAGGAGGGAAACATTTCAGGAGACGGGGGGAGAAGAGGAAAGTCAAAAATGTAGAACTGAGGGTTGCAACTCTAAATGTGGAAAAAATGACAGGCAAAGGTAGAGAGCTGGCTGACATGATGCAGAGAAGAAAGGTAAATGTTTTATTTGTCCAAGAGACCAAGTAGAAGGGCAGCAAGGCCCGCAGCATTGGAGCAGGGTTCAAACTGTTTTACCATGGTGTGGCTAGAAAGATAAATGGAGTATAGGGTGTTCCTGAAGGAGGATTTGGCAAAGAATGTGGTTGAGGTGAAAAGAGTGTCAGATAGGGTGATGTGTCTGAAGGTAGAAGTAGAAGGTCTGATGCTAAATGTTGTCAGTGGTTATGCTCCACAAGCTGGATGTGATGTGGAGGAGAAAGATACATTTTGGAAAGATCTGGATGAAGTGATAGAGAGTATTCCCAGAGAGGCGAGAGTGGTGATTGGAGCAGACCAGAATGGACATGTTGGTGAAGGAAACAGAGGAAGAGGAAGTGATGGGTAGGTTTGGTCTCAAGGAAAGAAACCAGGAAGGACAGATGGTGGTGGATTTTACCAAGAGAATGGAAATGGCTGTAGTCAACACTTATTTCCAGAAGAGGGAGGAACATAGGAGCCAAGATGGTGTAGTGGTTAGGGCGTTTGACTTGGGACCCGAAGGACGCGGGTTCGCGTCCCGGCCACTACACACCTTGGGGTGTCTATGAGTGCACACCTATTTCTCCAGCTCCCCGAGCGCCTTCTATGGCTGCTCACTGCACCACCTGGTAGGTGGTTGGGTTAAATGCAGAGACGAATTTCGTCTGTGTATGGGAAACATACGCAGATGACAAGATTAGACAATTATTATTATTATTATTATTAACATAGATGCCCCTTATCCACAGGGCCTGTTCGGGCCCTTTCGGGCTCCTACACAACTAGTTTGGGCAGATTGTGTCGTTTATCCACAGGGCCTGTAGAGGTGGAACCTGCCCGATTTTTGGGACCTGCTTTGCTGGGGTACTAGGTCTGGTTCTTGTTGGGTCCAGTTATGACATCAGCGCACTGTCGGTTACTGATTGGTCATGGGGAGGAGTCACTGGATCTTTCAGAAACTTTTCAGAACATCAATCTGCCATTTGCAATTTCTCGGACTCGGAGTAGTGGCTGAGCCCATTAAAAACATGTACAAACAATAATAGCAACACCGTGTTTAATGCTGAAGCGCTGGCATTTTTTTTTTTGTGCTTGCTGGCCAAAGACAAATATCAGAGAGAGCTAGATGGAGCTCTGCCGATCTACCCGATCCTCTCCACCGGAACCTCGGAGCCTGGCAGGGTGTCATCTCCTCGAGCTAAAAGTTATCTGTGAAAGTAAGTAAAAAGTGATATTTACCCTCACCTTTTTTAAGTTGAAAACTGTGTAGATGGTGTTAAAAGTCTGTTTTCTTTGAAAACTAAATAGCAGAGAAGCTAGCTGGCTGTAGGTAGCATATAGTTTCGTGTAGCTTCTCATCACAATATACTACCGTAGATATCGCTGGGATATGACTTTTATGGCATCACACATCCCAGTCAAATGTTAGATACAGTAGGAATGTTCAAAAGACAGACCGGCCGGCAAAAAAAAAAAACGCCAATAGCCAGATCGCCATACGCGTAGCACTGATGGCCATATGCGTAGTGCAAACTGACGACTGCATCCATCCCCTGTGAGATCACCATATGCTTCTTTTTAATTAGCTATATCACACATGACATAGCAGTTAACCAGTCAGATCATCATATACTTTGTTATTAACAGCTGTATGACACCCTGACGCCTCAATCCGCCCTGAATAACAGTTGTATGACACACTGAGTTAACAGTTAATCTCTTAGCTCATCATATACTTTGTTATTAACAGTTGTATTACACCCTGATGCCTCAGTCTGCCCTGACTTGGCAGTTTAACAGCTGTATGACAACCTGAGTTAACAGTTAAGGCAGCAGAATGATTACATTGTCTTTTTATTGTTTAAATTAAGTTCACAAAGCTTGGGCTAACTTCACTTGCACTGTTCGCACATAAACAGAGTTTTCATTTTTCAAAACAATTTACTTACGGTTCAGTAAATGCACTGCACACTGTAAATTATGTAAATACCAGTACACAATAATACCATGTGTACTTTGAACCCAAAAAAATTACTGACATCCTTTTTGTTGCATCTTCCAGTGTAGGATGATCAGACGGCTCCTCTGAACGTCACAGGCTTATTACAAAATGAGCGTGCATGCATATTAACTAAATGTTTGCTACCATAACATGTATGCTGAATGGACAGAACACAGACAAAAAAAAACCTGACATAATTAGTGTGTAGCTTTGTGTAGCTTCTCATCACAATAGACAATATCACCAGGATATGAATTTTACGCCATATTGCACATCCTGACTCTGTATCTAACATCTGACTGTTCTTACAGTCAGTAAACACCAGCTGATGTTCACAATAGTGAAACATATGATCATTAACATTAAATAAATAGGCCTGTATTAATGTGTAATGTGTATCATTTCAGGTTAATCAGTCAGTTCCTGTATAAAGATCCTCTAAAGCCGTGGGTGTCCTTGGAGAAGGATGGGACAGTAATGTGTGGTCACTGCACTTTAAAGCAAGCATGTCATGACACAAACATTCAAAACCTGGACATTTACAGAAAAAAGCAAATGATAATGATCTTTAGAGGAGATTATAACAATATTTTTTTGTTGATTGTCAGATGGGGATGTGAAAACAGTCAGCCAGACATATGAAGCCATCGCTGGACGGCAGCATCAGGATCTGAGTGTTTGTGACTCCAGACTACACATCAACTGTAGCCGGCCAGACCTCAGAGCTTATCCAAACGCTCTACTCTCCTGCACATGCTGTGCAATGGTGTTTTGAAAATAAAATGCCCACATTGTGCCAAATATGCTGGAGTCCTCGGTGCCTCAGTTAAAAAAAACATTCCTGCATTGACAACACAAACGTGTCCTATGAACTATGCAGAGGTCACACAGGTACAAGCTCAATTGTTTGTGATGGAGCAGGAGTACTGTGACTTCATGGTGTGGTCTGGGTCAGATGACTTTATTCAGAGGATTGTGTCTGATGATGAGTTCTTTACAGAAACAGTGAAAACTGTAGAAATGTTCTACAAGTCAGCATTTTTACCTGAGCTATAGGACAAATTTTATTTTTAATTATTGTTACATGTTTTGGAGCAGTCAACAAAACATATGATTAAACACATGGTTAAGATTCCGGAGATTATATTTTAAGATTATATTTCATACATAACTGCAGATTTAGTAATATGTTTTTCTGTTACTACAAATAACAACAGTCTTTCATTTTTTTAAAACTGTTACAATTTTATTCACGTGTAACATTTACAGTATTCAAATAAAGTTGCTTTGATATTTTGATTGGAATTGATTGATTACAAAATGTTAAGTTTATATTACAAATGTTTTAAAGTTTGGAACACACTTGTTGATCAACTGGGACAATGGAGGGGCACAGATTTTTTTAGGGCACATGCCACTTTCAGTTTTTTCCAGAGTACGGTAGTGTACTCCACCACCATCATCATCAATGTATGTGTGTATATATATACACATACATACATATATAATGTATGTGTATGTATATACACCACCATCACCCTCAGCACTGGCTCTCCTCAGGGATGTGTGCTGAGCCCTCTTCTGTTCACTCTGCTCACATATGATTGTACAGCCACACATCCAGGCTGTCATATTGTTAAGTTTGCAGATGATACAGCTGTGGTGGGATGCATCACAGATAATGATGAATCCAGCTACAGACAGGAGGTGGAACATCTGGAGAGCTGGTGCAAAGAGAACAACCTTCACATGAATGTGAAGAAGACGAAGGAGATGATTGTGGACTTCAGAAGGAACAAACACACCCACACCCCACTGTATATAGGTGGATCTGCGGTGGAGGTGGTCTCCAGCTACAAGTACCTGGGTGTACACTTGAATGATAACCTCAGCTGGAGCAATAACACCACCAGCCTGATCAAGAAAGGACATCAAAGACTCTACTTCCTCAGACGGCTGAGACGAGCTGGTCTGAGAAGCTCAGTCCTCACCTCGTTCTACAGGTGTGCAGTGGAGAGCGTCCTGTGCTCCAGCATCAACGTGTGGCATGGAGGCTGCACAGTTGCAGAGAGGAAAGCTCTACAGAGAGTGGTGAAGGCTGCACAGAAGTCTGTGGGAGTCAGTCTCCCCACCATCACAGACATTTACACCTCCAGATGCAGAAAAAGAGCCACCTGCATCATGAAAGACCTCACTCACCCAGCACACTCACTCTTTGCACCACTCCCCTCGGGACGGAGGTTGAGGAGCATCAAATGTAGAACCACTAGACTGAGGAACAGCTTCTACCCTGAGGCTGTCAGACTCATGAATAAATAAATAATAAGAATAAACACTGCAAAATGTCACATCATGTTGATACTGATCTGTTTCTTGTTGCTGCGTTCATCTGTGACCATCTGCTCATAATGACTCATGTTCGTGCTGCTGTTTATAATGATGTTTTTCTACTACATTAGGGCTTAGTGTATTACTAGCTGATGTCTCTCTTAGTTAATCCTAGATGTTATTATTGTTTTTCTCTTGCATTTGTTGTTGGATGTAACTGGGACCCTGTGTACATAATCTCGTTTTCAACACATGTACTACATGCGGTGCAAATGACAATAAATTCTCTCTGACTCTGACTCTGATCTGATATATATATATATATATATATATATATATATATATATATATATATATATATATATATATATATATATAGCATGCACCCACCATAGCACCGAAACAGCTCTAATAAAAATTACTAACGACCTTCTTCTTGCTGCTGACTCTGGTCTTCTGTCCATCCTCATTCTTCTTGATTTAAGTTCTGCCTTCGACACCATCTGTCATTCTATCCTCCTCAACAGACTAACCTCCATTGGCATCTCAGGAACTCCTTTAGACTGGTTCAACTCTTATCTCTCCAACCGCACTCAATTCATTAAGATTAAATCTGTCCATTCCCAGTCCTCCCCCATCTCCACGGGTGTCCCCCTAGGCTCTTTCCTCGGACCCCTCCTCTTCATCATTTACCTCCTACCTCTAGGTCACATCTTCCGGAAATATGGCGTCCATTTCCACTGCTCTGCTGATGACACACAGCTCTACTTGTCAACAAAACCAAACTCCACCCACCCACCCTCCATCCTCACCGACTGTCTCATTGAGCTAAATCACTGGTTTTCTAACAATGTCCTTCAACTAAAGAGTAACAAAACAGAAATAATTCTGGTTGGTACCAAAAACTCAATTTCTAAATCAGAACATCTTCTCGTCCCCCTTAACAGCTCTCTGCTATCCCCCTCCCCTCAGGTCAAGAGTCTCTGTGTCATCCTAGACACCACTCTCTCCTTCACCTCACACATCAACAATGTTACTCGGTCTGCCTATTTCCACCTCCGAAATATTAACCGTCTCCGTCCTTCTCTCACACCTCGCTCCACAGCCATCCTGGTGCACAGTCTTGTGACTTCCCGTATTGATTACTGCAACTCCCTTCTCTATGGCCTCCCTAACAAATCCCTCCACAAGCTACAGATGGTCCAGAACTCAGCTGCCTGTGTCATCACTCAAACCTCCTACTATAACCACATCACTCCTGTCCTGCAGCAGCTCCACTGGCTCCCGGTTAAATCACGCATCATCTTCAAAATTCTACTTCTCACGTTCAAATCTATCCACAACCTTGCCCCTCCTTATCTATCTGACCTCCTACAAATCTCCATCCCATCACGCTCTCTCAGATCCTCCTCTTCGCTACATCTCCATGTACCCTCTGCCCGCCTCTCCACCATGGGGAGCAGGGCCTTCACCTGCTCTGCCCCTCACCTCTGGAACGCTCTACCGCCTGACCTTCGAAACACCACCTCCCTTTCTCTGTTCAAGACTGTCCTAAAAACACATATATTTAGACTTGCTTATCATTAATTTTACTAAATGTATTTTAAATTATTTTGTATTTTATATTCTTTGTGTATTTTATATTTCAATTTGTTACTGCTGATGTTTGAACTGTGTTTGTTTGTTAAGTGTCCTTGGGTGTCCTGAAAGGCGCTTTTAAATAAAATTATTATTATTATTATTATTATTATTATTATTATTATTATTA
>JBBPBX010014541.1:24078-50747 GCA_038048925.1 Garcialebias charrua
TTGGCCCGAAAACAATCAACGCATGGCAACCTATGTCGGCTTTGACCATCTCAAAGTAAGAAAATATATTTTTATTTATTCTGTAAATGTGAATAGCAATGTTTAACATTACAGTACACTACTTTACATGCTTAAATGTGTGCGCGCGCTCCGTTAGCATGATAAATAAAGGTTGAATGAATGAATGAATGAATAATTTTTTTTTTAAATATAATTTTCACCCCCTACCTACGAACGGATCGAGCTGCGAACGGTTCTTAGGTCCCAAACTCGTTCGTAGGTCGGGGGTTCCCTGTATATATATATATATATATATATATATATATATATATATATATATATATATATATATATATATATATATATACATATATATATATATACATATACATATATATATATATATACATATATATATATATATATATATATATTTATATATATATATATATATATATATATATATATATATATATATATATATATATATATATATATATATATATATATATATATACAGGGAACCCCCGACCTACGAACGAGTTTGGGACCTAAGAACCGTTCGCAGCTCGATTCTGCCGTAGGTGGGGGGTGAAAATAGCGTCTCGTTCGTAGGTCGCTATTCTGTTCGTAGGTCGCGGAAATACCGCTAACGGACCGCCGCGCCCACATTTAACAGCATGACACTGACATACTGGGCTATATACATGCACAGAACTTTATTTACAAACACTTATCTAAACCATTACACCACACATGCATCCATAAACACACACAGTAACTGTACATCAGTAACTTCACATCAGAACTGCAGGAAATCAGCAGGAAATCTCATCAGCAAAATGATGTCAACAATCACACATGAACACTTGTCAAAGTGCAGCTTTTCACAGCACAACAGCAGCAAATCAGAGAGTCACATCAGCAAAATGATGTCAGTAATCACACATGATCATGCGCAGTGTCATGCCCAACAAACAACAGCCAAGGCAAAAGGCAATCCCCTCCCCCACCTCGCCGATTGCCATATGTGGCGCAGTTTCGCCGTAGCTCGATTATATACCTGTAATGGGGCTCGTTCGTAGGTCGTGTATCCAGTCTGCCGTAGGTCGATTATATATTTTAACTTGGTTCGTTCGTAGGTCACATATTTTCTGCCGTACGTCGATGACATTATTCTACTTTAGCTCGTTCGTAGGTCCGGGACGCCGTAGGTCGATGGAGTCGTAGGTCGGGGGTTCCCTGTATACACATACATACATACATGCATACATACATACAGGGAACCCTCGACTTACGAACGAGTTCCGGACCTAAGGACCGTTCGTATGTCGAAAAAAAACTTAAGTTGAATCATATAGTAAAAAAATATATATACAGTATACTATTTTTTTTTATAAATGAATACATGTACAGTACTGTACAGTCACCAAGCACTTAGCCTATCCTAACACAGTTTTTAAAGATGGAGTCAGTTGAATTGTCTCCCTCCTCCCCAGCAGGCTACCATTCACATAAAGGGAGCTACTTTCACTTTATGTGAAAGGGAGACAATTCAACTCACTCCTTCATCTTTAAAAGCTGTGTTAGGATAGGCTAAGTGCTTGGTGACTGTACAGTACTGTACATGTATTCTATATATATGCTGCTTCAGGTGGAGGAGTCCCAAGTAACTCAGATTTTGTTCACAGGTGAGGGAAGAATGGAGCGTGAGGTCGACTGACAAAATGATGCAGCTTCTGCAGGACATCTTTTTTAACTAACAATGTTTTTCCTGTGAAATCTGAGTTGTAGTTCTCCATAAAGGATTTTCTTGAATGTTTCACCAAAATAATGTTGCTTTCTATGGGAGAGTTTCTGACTGTTTTTGGCATGTTTTGTCTATGCCATTTGATTTATCACTACAGAAGATGGGACAGCTGTATCATTTGTCTTCCACTTCACAAATACAGCCATGGCCGAAGGTTTGTTTGTTTGTTTGTTCAGCACTTTGGTTGGACTTGTCGCTGTTTGAAGTGCTCTATACAGTAAATAAAATGGTATGGTATGGTAATGTGTTGGCAACTCTGAAATGGTTCCAGAAAATCAAATATTTCTCCCAGAAAATTATTTAAATTAGACATTTTGCTATACACATTTATTTCCTTTGTATGTATTGGAACAACACACACACACACACACACACACACACACACACAAAAAAAGTCTAGAAATATATAATTTCATGCAAAACTCCAAAAATGGGCCAGTCAAAATTATTATTAATACTTAATGTTTTGTTGTACCTACACCTGTCTCCACCCTCATTTGCCCAACTGTGGGCCCTTGAGCAAGGCCCTTAACCCTACCATCTGATTCCCTGGACATCCCAGATGGCAGCTCTCTGCTCCACACAGAGGGCTGTGGTAGCTCAGTGCTCTGCGATTGCATCATTAAGGGCATTTGGCGTAAAAACAATTGCCAAGACTTCATGCAGGTTAGTTCACTGTGGCAACCCCTGAAGAAGGGATCTGCTGAAAGAAGAAGAAAATAAATTTGGTTGCACACCCTATGGAAAAAACAACTGGAATCAATCACTTCTTTATAACATTAACAAGCTTCTTAGACCTCTCAATTGGAATTTTGGACCACTCGTCTTTTGCAAACTGCTCCAGGTCTCTCATATTTGAAGGGTGCCTTCTCCAAACAGCAGTTGTAAGATCTCTCCACAGGTGTTCAGTGGGGTTTAGATTCAAACTCATTGCAGGCCACTTCATAACTCTCCAGTGCTTTGTTTCCATCCATTTTCAGGTCTTTTTGAAGTATGTCATTGTAGGAGGTAAATGGCAAAAGGACTATACTTATAAAGCGCCTTTCAGTCTTATCAAGACACTCAAAGTGCTTTACACCACAATCTGTGCCTCATTTACCCGTTCATACAGCATCTATCTGCACATCAGCATCTATCTGCACATCAGTGAGCAACAAACAGCCCACCCTGATGCTTTTCTCATCACGGCTGGTGATTTCAACCATGCAGATTTAAAGAGTGTTCTTCCAAAAACATACAGAAACATAAACTTTGCAACAAGAGGAAACCACACCCTGGACCAGGTTTACACCACCATGAAAAATTCCTACAGAGCCGTCCCCCTCCCCCACATTGGTGCTTCTGACCATATCTGTGTCATGCTAAAGCCAGCATACAGGCCGCTGGTGAAAGTCACAAAACCAGTCCGCAAGCAGATACGAGTGTGGCCAGAGGGGTCTTCAGAGGCACTCCAGGACTGTTTTGACACCACAGATTGGGGTATGTTCAAAGAAGCTGCTACCACAAACAACACCACATGTCTCCAGGAGTACTCAGACACTGTATGTTCATACATCACCAAGTGCATTGATGATGTAACCAACCTTAAAACCATCACTGTTCGGGCTAACCAGAAGCCATGGCTGACAGCTGAGGTTCACAGACTCATGAAAGCCAGGAATGCTGCCTTCAAAGCGGGAGATCAGGTGGGCCTGAGGGCAGCCAGAAACAACCTGGACCGGGGCATCAGAAAGGCAAAGAGGCAGTATTCTGGGAAAATAGCTCACCGTTTCAAGGACAGCAGGGATACACGCAGTCTGTGGCAGGGAATACAGACCATCACAAACTACAAACCACCCCCCCAGACCTGTGACAGCTCAGCCTCTGCGCTGAATGAACTGAATGAGTTCTTTGCTCGGTTCGAGGCAAGTAACAGCACACCAGCACATAAACTCCCCCCCTCTCCTGATGGCCAGGTGCTGACGCTGTCCTCAGACAGCGTAAGGCGATCATTCATCAAGATTAACGCCCGGAAGGCCTCTGGTCCTGACAACATACCTGGTCGTGTGCTGAAGGACTGTGCAGGGGAACTCGCAGCGGTCTTCACGGACATCTTTAACATCTCACTGAGCCAGGCCATCGTCCCCACCTGTTTCAAAGCCACCACCATCATCCCTGTCCCAAAGAAGGCAACGCCCGCATGCCTCAATGACTATCGCCCAGTAGCACTCACCCCCATCCTGATGAAGTGCTTTGAACGGCTAGTCATGAAAAGCATCACATCTGTCCTCCCTGACTCCCTGGATCCCTTCCAATTTGCATACCGACCTAATCGCTCAACCGACGATGCCATCTCCTCTGCCCTTCACACAGCTCTCACACATCTGGACACGAAGGACTCCTATGTTAGAATGCTGTTCATCGACTTCAGCTCGGCATTCAACACCATCATCCCCCAACAGCTCATCCTTAAACTGGACAGTCTGGGGCTGAACACCTCAATGTGTAACTGGCTGCTAGACTTCCTGACCGGGAGACCACAGACAGTACGAGTCGGGAGTAACACATCTAGCACCATCACATTGAACACAGGGGCCCCACAAGGATGTGTGCTGAGCCCCCTTCTATTCACCCTGCTAACACACGACTGCACACCATCATACAGCTCCAACCACTTCATCAAGTTTGCGGACGACACAACAGTGGTGGGTCTCATCAGCAACAACGATGCACACCATCATACAGCTCCAACCACTTCATCAAGTTTGCGGACGACACAACAGTGGTGGGTCTCATCAGCAACAACGATGAGACGGACTACAGGAACGAGGTGAGCCGCCTGGCCTTGTGGTGCGGACACAACAATCTCACTCTCAACGTGGAGAAGACAAAGGAGATTGTTGTGGACTTCAGGAAGAGGGATGCCCAGCATGCCCCTCTGACCATCAACAGCACCGCAGTGGAGAGAGTAGACAGCACCAAGTTCCTGGGAGTGCACGTCTCGAAGGACCTGTCCTGGAGCAGGAACACTGCAGCACTGGCAAAGAAGGCTCACCAGCGTCTCTACTTTCTCCGCAAGCTGAAAAGGGCTGGAGCTTCAACCCCCATCATGAGCACCTTCTACAGAGGTGCCATAGAAAGTGTCCTGACCAGCTGCATCACTGTGTGGTTTGGTGCATGTACTGCATCCTGCCGCAAGAGCCTCCAGCGCATTGTGAGAGCAGCTGAGAAGATCGTGGGCACCTCCTTGCCCTCACTGCAGGACTTACACAGCAAACGCCTCACTCGGAAAGCCCACCGCATGGCAGGTGATCCCACACACCCACTACACAGCTGCTTCAGACTGCTGCCATCAGGAAGGAGACTGAGGAGCCTCCAGGCTCGAACCAGCAGACTGAGAGACAGCTCTGTTCATCAGGCAGTCAGGATGCTAAACACTCTGCCTGCTCTGCCCCCCCTCCCATTTGAACTGCCTTAACACTAAAACTTTCTCACACATTACCACAAAACACAAAGATTTTAACACTGGACTCTGTGTCATCAAACGGGTTATTCACTAAACTCTCGGTCATGTGCTCATACAGTTTGCACTACTTCTCATACTTGCACTAATGTTTGTATTACATCACTGCCTATAATCATAATACTGTTTACATTCTCTGTTTACATTTATTAATACTGTTTACTTTTTTTACTACTGCTTACATGTAATTACTACTGTTTACATTTACACTACTCTAATATCTACACCACTGCTGATACATATACAGTGTGCTCTGAACGGTCTTACTTAGGGATGCCCAATGTGCCTTACTGCATATGCCACTTTTTGCCTCTATAACAACATCAACTACTACCTCATACATATACTGTGTACATTAACTCATACGCTGCTTTGCCACTTGGCAAATGTCAATGCTAGAAACCTTTAGTTTATTTTAGTTATACTTTTTATACTCTTTTTTTATACTAGTATGCAAAAACTCAGGACAGTACAGTATTATGTTAATGTTTTAGTTTTAGAGTTGGTGTAAATTTTCATACTCTTATACCACTATGCAAAAAACTCAGGACAGTGTTAGTTTTACTATTTTATGCTTATGTCTATTATTATATGTTTCAGTGTTTCAATGTTTAGATGTTTACTGTTGCACCGAGGGACTGAGAGAAACGCAATTTCGGTCCTGTGTATGTCCTGTACAGTACATATTGCAGATCTGACAATAAAGTTGACTTTGACTTTGACTTTGATCTACTAGAGCTCTACAAAGCTAAATGAACAAATCATTCTAAAGAGACTAATCAGAGTTTTATAACATTCATATACCGATGGGACACACATCAAAGGCAATGAGGGGTTCAGTGTCTTGCCCAGGGACACTTTGACATCAGAATGTCTTTATTGACATTGCTATTGCACCAGGGCACAATATAACATGTGACTGCTGGTAGATTCGAACCCCCAACTCTTGCATTGGAGGACAATTGCTCTAACCACTCAGCCAAAGCCACTCAAGTACAAGGTTGAAGTAGAAGTAGGTCATTGTCCCGCTGAAAGACTTGTGACCTAGGACACAAACCCAATGACCCAAAATATTTTGGTACTCTTCCAGTTTCATAATGCCTTGCCCACAGTCAAGGCACCCAGTGCCAGAGGCAGCAAAACAACCTCAAAACATCTTTGAACCTCCATCATATAAGACTGTAGATACTGTGTTTGGTTCTTCATAGGCCTCGTTCCATTTTTGGTCAACAGTACAATGATGTGCTTTACCCAAAAGCTCTATCTTGGTCTCATCTGTTCACAAGACGTTGGCCCAGAAGAATTTTGGCTGCTTCACATACATTGCTGCAAACTGCAGTCTAGCTTTTATACATCTCAGTGTCAGCAGTGGTGTCCTCCTTGGTCTCTTACCAGAACATGTAATTTAATTTAAATGTCAATGGATGGTCCGCACTGACACTGAAGCTCCTGAAGGACAGCTTGAATTTCTTTGGACCTTGATTGGGACTGCTTGTCCACCATCCGGACTATCCTGCGTCGCAAACCTTTCATCATTTTTTCTCTTCTGTCCACGTCAGCTGCAGTGTCGTGGGTTGTAAACTTCTTGATTATGTTGCGCACCATGGACAAAGGAACATCAAGACCTCTGGAGGTGGACTTGTAACCTTGAGATTGTTGGCATTTTCCCACAATTATGGTTCTCAAGTCCACAGATGGTTTTCTTTCTTTTTTATTTTATTTTATTAAATTTATTCATTTCAAATTAAAAAAAAAACACATTATTTACAAAACCACATTATAAAACAAAACAATACATGAAATGAAAGGAGGCAGAAGAAGAAAAAAATCTTATTATATCTACCCCTTCTTCAAACAAAATAAATTCTCTATCTATTCTTCATGCATAGTGTGGCACACACAATGGAAAGATTGAGTCAAATTCTCTTCTTTTTATCTGGCGTCAGACATGTTTTTATATTGCAAACACCTGTTTCCTGCCACAGGGGAGGTAAGGACACAAATGTGCATAACAAAATGTGTAATTGCAATAATCTTCTAGGATAAATAGTTTATTTTCTTAAATAACTTCAGGGCTGCCAACACATTTGTCCATGACAGTATAAGTTCTTTAGTGTTGGTTTACCAGATAAAATCCCAGGAAAGCATTGTGGTCTTTGGTTGTGGTATTTCAAGGATCATGAAGACTTTCCAGGCTCTGGTAAAACTTGTGAATAAATGGATTTTAGGTTGGTTTGAAGAAAGAGCCAACACAACAAACTGCAGCTGGTTGCTCTACAAAATGCTAATGTTGGGGGTGAATAGGTATCAGAGTCAGAGTCAGAGTCAGAGAGTCTTTATTGTCATTTGCACCACATGTGGTACATGAGATGAAAACGAGATTATGTACACGAGGTCCCAGTTACATCCAACAACAAATGAAAGAGAAAAACAGTAATAACATCAACTCAGTTGAACTCAGTTTTGTATCCGTGTTCTTGTCTGATGTTCCGTGTCTGTAACATTAACTGAGCAGAAGCCTTTTTTAATCAGTTTATTGATTAGTAATGTTCATCCACTGATCACTTTCTGAAAGTTTCAGTTTAAACTGTTTAGCACTTATTTTACTAACACAAAGAACTTACACACAGGCGTGAGCAACACATGCCTTTGGTGCTGTGCAATAATGAGTTTGAAGTATACACATGTTAATTTAAAACTCTTCATCTTTTTTTTTAATAGAACAACTAAACCTCTGTCCTGGAAACCTTCTGTTGGCAGCAGCTTTTATCAACTTGTTTGATTTTGATCTAAAGCATTAAATTAGTAAATGTTTGTCATTAACAGAGGCTTTGTTTCCGTGGCATCAGTTTATAAGTTGGCAGCCACTGGGGGGGGGCGGGGTCTCCTCTGCAGTCTCACCAAGCTGCTCTCTGATTGGCTGCCTGGTGTTTGTCCTTCCCACGATGCACAGGAAGTCGCTGTCCTGGAACACACTGCGGGCCAAGAAGCGCATGGAGGCCAGAGACGAGTCCTCCCTGGGGGTCAGAGGTCGGGAGAACGGCTTCCTGCGCAAAGCCACAGATAACTCCGCCCCTCCGCTCACGCTGACCTCTTCAGCGCCCAAAGAGAAGGCCAGAGTAAGTATGGCTGCTGTACGTAAGACTGAGTTTGTTGCAGCTCCTCAGACTGAAGAAGTCTTATTCACTGATATTTAAACATAAAACACTTTTTATTTTATGTTAAACTCAATCTGTTATATATATATTCAACAGAAAAACGGGGCTTTGTTTAAAACGCTCTTACGTTTTTGATACAGGTCATAAAACTACAAGTATTCATGACAGAGTCAGAGCAAGAAGGATTATTTGTTAATTAACTTTAGTATTTAAATGTAAAGAACAGCATCTATTACCTCGGTGACAAAATGAAGAGGTTCTTATGTCTTAGGTTTAATTGGAAATAAGAAATATGTTTTCCAGAACATATGTTAGAATAAACATATAAAATAAAACAGATAATTTAAAAGGGACTCAATTTTTTAAACTATAAATTAATGTTGAATAATTATTAGATACATTACTTAACATATTACCATTTCAGTGCTCTGTAGATGACTTTAGATCTGCTTGCTGCTGCAAACTCTGAGTCCTGCTCACTTCCTGAACGTAGAAGCTCCAACAAATAAATACAGTGGCAGCAGACCTAAATTACAACCTGCTGTTTATTGTTCATCACTCGAAATAACTTCGGCTTGCTTCCCAAACTGAAGACAAATCACTAAAATCTCAACTTAAATTACAAAATTCGTTGGATCCTGTATCTCCACCATTGTTATTCAATGTGAGTTCGAGCTGACTCTCGTCCCGACGTCACAGACGACGTATGCAGAAATACCAGGATTTCTTGAGGCGAAACATGGCACCAAATTTTAAATCACTTTTAAAGCAAAATTTAATATATTTCTCATTTTGCTATTAAAAACGAACATAGTTGAATGATACAACATATATATTTTGTGAAATTTTATGCAAATTTCCAACATCATGTCAGTGGACCTTTAATTGTTTTTGTTTAAACCTGAACCGAGTGACCTTCCAAAAAACAAAACTATTTTTTTTTTCTGTTTTGTTGTCTTCAATGTATGGAAATAGAAATGAGAAACTCTGAAGTTAGACTTCGTCGTTTGTTCTAACATTATTTAAACATTGTTGAGTTCGGAGTCTCATATACAGTACACAAATGTATTTTTAATACAGTATTGACAGTTTTAATAATAATAATAATAATAATAATAATAATAATGAATTTAATTTAGAAATTATATTGAAAAATTGTGATAATTTTGTGGTTTGTTGTATTATGTATTTTTTGAATTGATTGTTTTGATTTGATATAGCTAAGAAGGGGCAGAAATGATAAGAATTTATTCTTCTTCTGCTGCCTTTCATTTTATAGTTATTTTATTTAATTGTTTTGAATCCACCTTATTCTTGGGGGTGTCACTGTAGAAGCGATAATGTGTCGTACTTCCGTTTGACCCCGGAAGTAGAATTTCTGCATTGGCTCCTCGTTGTTTACTTGTTTATCTGTGCGCGTCATAGAAGTTCTGTTAAAGTTCTGTTTTCTGTTATTTTGAGCTAATATTGTCACGAAGATGTCTTGTGGAGCTCGGGTACCTGTTGCGCTGTTCGTGGCTGTATGAATAATCAGACGAAGCTGAATTTGTGGCTGCAACTAGTGTGTGTTGAACATGCTCCGAAAACAAAAACCTGCATCCTTCTTTGTGGCTGGGCTACGAGAAACCACCTGAAAAAAGACTCTGTATCCTCCAGAGGATCGAGAACACCAGGTATGATTTAAGAGACAGCTTTTAGTTTTATGATTTTATGTAGTCAGTGATTAAATGATACTAATATTTTCGTGCATAACTGGCAAATAAACACACGCACCTATATATGTATGCTGTGTGTGTATATTTATTTATATATATATATAATATAGGTGTGTGTTGTGTTTATTTATATATATATATATATATATATATATATATATATATATATATATATATATATATAATATAGGTGTGTGTTGTGTTTATTTATATATATTATAGGTGTGTGTGTGCGTGGGTTTCTTTTATATATAATCTAGGTGTGTTTGTGTGTGTTTATTTATATATATAATCTATGTGTGTGTGTGTTTAGTTATATATATATAATCTAGGTGTGTGTGTGTTTGTGTGTGTTCATAAATGAACCCTAATGTTTGTATACTGTACTTTTACTTTCCTCCTTTCTGTTATATTTCTGCATAAGGTGAGTTCCAGGGATGGATGACGCTCCAGTTGGTCCAGGGATGGATGACGCTCCAGTTGGTCCAGGGATGGATGACGCTCCAGTTGGTCCAGGGATGGATGACGCTCCAGTTGGTCCAGGGATGGATGACGCTCCAGTTGGTCCAGAAGTTTGTGTGCAGTTATGTACCACAGCAACAAATGAGTGAAAATATAATTTCTATAAATAAATCTGCGTTTGAAGTACATTTGGTGTTGCTGTGTTTCACCTTCTTTATTTCAATAAGATACGTTGTTTAATGTCTAATGAGAAGTTCTACTGCAAATAAAAAAACTAGATGTGATTGTTTTTTTGGCAACTTACCAGTTTAGTTTTTTATTGACAAGTACAAAACTTAAAAACATGCATGTTGCTGTATGGTTCCTCCTCCGGGAGGAGATTGATAAAGTTCAGAATAAAAGCTATAATTATAAACTAAAAACATTTGAAACTGAATACAATATGAGAACTGTGGGTGATTTGATGTCTTTTAATGAAAATGATTGGCTGCAGAATAAATACCAGAATAAATACCAGGTCAAATACACTCTTCAACAAGAAATGATGGGCAGTTTCTGATTTTAAACAAACTGGAACAGATTCCTAATCATGTGGGACCACTGGACGACCACTGGACGACCACTGGACGACCACTGGACGACCACTGGACGACCACTGGACGACCACTGGACGACCACTGGACGACCACTGGACGACCACTGGACGACCACTGGACGACCACTGGACGACCACTGGACGACCACTGGACGACTGGAGCAAGCAGCCAACCCCTCCGGAATCCAAGACGATGGAACTTGGCCTTTCACTCGTCTGTTCCTTAAAAAAAAAAAGAATAAACTGTCATGTTTGCATCACAAAGTCTAAAATAAGACCAAGTTTGCTACTCAAAGTAGAAAAAATAAATACAGTTGCTCCTAAAATTTTTACTCATTCACAAAGATTAGAGTAAGATCAGAGTAAGTGTGTCTGTCAACTTCAGTGTGGGAGACCAGTCTGTGACTTGTGTGCAGGCCTTCCTGAAAATATAAATATTTCAATAGAACAAATGTAGTAATAACCAAAAGATGAGCTTGTGTTATGGAATATTTTCTGTACAAACAGCATCCCACTGCTTTATTCACATGAGAGTAACAGGGACCTACAATCAAAACAGTACAGTATGTATGTGCAGTATGTATGTATATACTGTATATATAGTGTGCATACAGTATACACATACACATATGTACTGCAAATGTATTACACACACATGTAGTTATATTATTTATCCACAGATTTGTTTAATAAATACTTTAACAGATGCTAACGCTACATGCTAAGCTAACCACAGCTAGTAGACAATGCTAAATCATGAAGAAAAAACAACAACAGCTCCAACACAGAGAAAATTATACTCTCACAATGTTCTGAAATTGTTTCACAAAATGATTTATGTAGAATATTTTGTTTACCGGAGAAAACGTGATCTGAACACGACGTCTTCGAGAGCAGATCAGACAGAGGAGGTGCAGCTGTCAGCTCCTCCGATGGAGATAAATCCTTCACGTTTACTTATTTTTGGGATGAAGTGAAAACTGCGCTTTGAACAAAGTCTACCCGACAGCAACACCCACTAACCCAACACGAAGTAACCATTGCAATTAATTAGAAATAAACAAAACAAAAAAACAAACGTGATAAATACAGCCAGTAGACTGGGCTTTAACTGCTGCTCTCACTTCCGGCGGAAGACGTACACATAATTCGCGCAAGGCATCATGGGGGCTAGGAATAAGGTGGATATGTCTTGTTTTAATAGAAATGAAATGAATGAATAAACAAACAAACAAACAAACAAACAATTTATAACGCACTTTTCATTAATGAAAATCTCAAAGTGCAGTTTTAAACTTTTAATCTTCATTATTTCTAATAGAAAACAAGTAATGCCCACTGAACAGTGCACGCCTGTGAGTCTTGACAGAATGCATATCACCTTTCAGGTCAGAGCTTTGGACATGTTGAGAAAGAACTGCCTCATGGAGTCATCTCAGGCTCAGTGTGTGTTTTTAATGACTCCCAGCTACACCGCACCACATGTTAGCTCAGTATCTGTAAAGTGGAGTTACTGTGTTGGTTGATGTTGGTTTGGGGCGACCATATTGAACTGGTAGATGTGCACCCAGTGGTTACTGTTCACTTGATCGTGTTCCTCCTCCTCTGCTCTCCAGAAGGAGCTCCAACCTTCAGATGAGTCCGACTGCGACGACGAGCTCGACCCAAAAACGGGCATGGAGGTAAGAAGGATGTGAGACAGGTTGTTCCAGCGCCAGCTCTGTTTCCTGAGAGTCATTCATTCATTCAACCTTTATTTAAACAGATAAGTCACATTGAGCCTCGAAGACTCATTTACAAGTGAGATCTGTTGGACAGACAATAAAAGTGGTGAAAAATGACACATAGGGTTTGGAGACAAAAAAAATTCCTAACACATTTTTGACCTCTGTTTGAAGGTCAAAAATGTGGTAATGAAAAAAATCTCGCACACAAGCACATAATGACGCCGACATTACGCAGAGGGGGGGGAGTACTCAAAGGCGGTTGAGCAGCCTGCAAAGTTCAGATAAAAAACACTCAGTTCATATACCCTGTACAGTAGTTCCCTCTGTAGAGATCTGTGCACACTCGGGGACGCTGCCGAGGATGGCCAGAGGCGAATCCAGAGTCCTGAAATAATGACAGAATGTTTATTCAGCTGGGCTCCTCTGAAAAGTCAGTGGAATTCCTCAGTAGCAGGTTTGGGAGGGTGATGAGAACATCTGGTTTACAAAACTTCTCAGGCGTGTTGAGATGAGATGACCTGTCAAGGCCAGTCAGGAGCTGAATGTCAGATAAACATGATTGTTTTGGAGACAGACAGAACTTTAATGACATCTACCTTCAGTCTGTGTCGGTCCACTCGCTTCAGAAATGTCCAAATTAAATGACCACACCAATGGAACATGCCTGAGAAAATCCCCGAGATCTAATCCATTCAGCCAAAAGTCTGGTTTCTTGAGACATGAACCAAGTCATCATGTAAGGCAGGCAGCCTGACCAGGTCCAGATTTACTGCAGACGTCTTCCTTGTGTGTTGATAGACCAGGAACCAGACAAATCCAAAAAGCAGGAACCAGTTATCATAAATCCAATTAAATATGTCCTTAAGATCCACAGATGACAGCAGAGATAGACACATCATCAAGTCTTCAAGTCGATGAGATATCCAGATGTGTGCATGTCAACAGGACAAATCATCTCGCCTACAGCCTGTCTTCTTGTTGAAGAAATGTTATCAGTTGTGTTGAGGGACCAACTGACCAAATTGAAGTCCATAGTTATGATTCAGAAGATTTTGTAGAAGAGAGGCTCTCAGACAGTTTCACAGACAAGACAAAGCAAAAGCAAGGAGACCGAGAGGAGACGTCCGCCCTTGAGAAGAGCAAGTGTTGAATGATGAGTCTTTGATTATAGTCCAGTCTTAGTGATGTTAGACAACTAGCGGCAGCCCAGAGACGGCATCGTACTGCAGCCCACTGTCTGCAGGTTCATTCAAAGCCACTTGTTCTCAAACGGTTCTGACTTTATCACTTTAGGCACTCAAAGGTTTGCCAGCAAGCACAATGTCTTTATGCGTCCTGCCATGAAAGAGACGTTGAGTGCATGACAGTTTGGACATTTCAAAAAGACACCTTCATGTGTTTGGACGCTTCAATCTAAGCTGTAACTTTGATTTGTTTTCCAGCTTCTGAACCCAAACTTCATCCAGGAAGGTGAGACTCCCACCACACACCCTGTTTATCAGTTACCATCATTTCACCTGCTCCAGGTGGCCCATGCTCTGTACTCTCCCTCCTTTTCCTTGTTTTTTGACCCAATAATGAGTAATTCATCAGGAAATTTCTGCAGGTGGCATGACAAAGTTGTGGTGAAAAATCAGTGGAGGATAGGGAGAACAGGAAAGGAGAGAGCACTGTCTCCTGTGGTGTCCCTGTCTTACTGAACTCCACATCAGACAGGATGTGCTGAGCCCCCTTCTATTCACCCTGCTAACACACGACTGCACACCATCATACAGCTCCAACCACTTCATCAAGTTTGCGGACGACACAACAGTGGTAGGTCTCATCAGCAACAACGATGAGACGGACTACAGGAACGAGGTGAGCCGCCTGGCCTTGTGGTGCGGACACAACAATCTCACTCTCAACGTGGAGAAGACAAAGGAGATTGTTGTGGACTTCAGGAAGAGGGATGCCCAACATGCCCCTCTGACCATCAACAGCACCGCAGTGGAGAGAGTGGACAGCACCAAGTTCCTGGGAGTGCACGTCTCAAAGGACCTGTCCTGGAGCAGGAACACTGCAGCACTGGCAAAGAAGGCTCACCAGCGTCTCTACTTTCTCCGCAAGCTGAAAAGGGCTGGAGCTTCAACCCCCATCATGAGCACCTTCTACAGAGGTGCCATAGAAAGTGTCCTGACCAGCTGCATCACTGTGTGGTTTGGTGCATGTACTGCATCCTGCCGCAAGAGCCTCCAGCGCATTGTGAGAGCAGCTGAGAAGATCGTGGGCACCTCCTTGCCCTCACTGCAGGACTTACACAGCAAACGCCTCACTCGGAAAGCCCACTGCATGGCAGGTGATCCCACACACCCACTACACAGCTGCTTCAGACTGCTGCCATCAGGAAGGAGACTGAGGAGTCTCCAGGCTCGAACCAGCAGACTGAGAGACAGCTCTGTTCATCAGGCAGTCAGGATGCTAAACACTCTGCCTGCTCTGCCTCCCCTCCCATTTGAACTGCCTTAACACAAAAAACTTTCTCACACATTACCACACAACACAAAGATTTTAACACTGGACTCTGTGTCATCAAACGGGTTATTCACTAAACTCTCGGTCATGTGCTCATACAGTTTGCACTACTTCTCATACTTGCACTAATGTTTGTATTACATCACTGCCTATAATCATAATACTGTTTACATTCTCTGTTTACATTTATTAATACTGTTTACTTTTATTACTACTGCTTACATGTAATTACTACTGTTTACATTTACACTACTCTAATATCTACACCACTGCTGATACATATACAGTGTGCTCTGAACGGTCTTATTTAGGGATGCCCAATGTGCCTTACTGCATATGCCACTTTTTGCCTCTATAACAACATCAACTACTACCTCATACATATACTGTGTACATTAACTCATACGCTGCTTTGCCACTTTGCAAATGTCAATGCTAGAAACCTTTAGTTTATTTTAGTTATACTTTTTATACTCTTTTTTTATACTAGTATGCAAAAACTCAGGACAGTATTATGTTCATTAAATGTTTAATGTTTTAGTTTTAGAGTTGGTGTAAATTTTCATACTCTTATACCACTATGCAAAAAACTCAGGACAGTGTTAGTTTTACTATTTTATGCTTATGTCTATTATTATATGTTTCAGTGTTTCAATGTTTAGATGTTTACTGTTGCACCGAGGGACTGAGAGAAACGCAATTTCGGTCCTGTGTATGTCCTGTACAGTACATATTGCAGATCTGACAATAAAGTTGACTTTGACTTTGACTTTGATGTAGCTGACATGGACAAACTGTAACCTGCCTGTCCGATAGTCAGTCATCCAGTGGACCGTGGACGTGTCAACGTCCATCTTCTTCAGCTTCTCCCCCAGCAGCACCTGAGAAATTAAAATGGAAAAGGTGCCAAAGAGCTCTCTGCAGCAAGGAGATTGCTGCATCATCTAATCGGAAATGGGTGGGGTTGAAATGCAAACCAAGAGGGTCCAAGAGGACCTTCACCTTTGAACCAAGACCATTGTGACAAGACCAGTACCTTCATTATATGCAAAGTCAGGGCCACAGGTTTCATAATCAATAAAATTCCATGGGGCCAGCTTATTTTGATCAGGAACCAGAGAGAGCATCTTCCCTATGCCCTGTATTCTCTCCATCCTCAGGCTCAGGCTGTAGATAAGTAAGTAAGTAAGTAATTTTTATTTATATAGCACATTTCCCAGACATGAGAGTCACAAAGTGCTTCACAAGAGGAAAAATAAAATCATAAAATCACAGAAATAAAATCATAAAATCACAGAGATACTATACAAAAGGTAAAACATAACAAGCTCTAAAAACAATGTACAAAGTTAACCAAACGCCTGTCTGAAGAGATGAGTCTTAAGACTGTTTTTAAATGCAGCTGTTGACTCGGAGCAGCGTATTGTTATAGGGAGAGCGTTCCAGAGCCTCGGAGCCACCACTTGAAATGCTCTATCCCCACAAGTTTTAAAATGAGTTCTAGGAACTGTCAGCAGTAGCTTATTGGAAGACCTCAGAGTTCTAGATGGACAAAGAGGCTTCAAAAGGTCCAATAAATATTTAGGAGCCTCATGTAATGCTTTAAAAGTTAATAATAAAATTTTAAAATGTGACCTAAAATGAACTGGGAGCCGGTGTAGAGAGGCCAGAACCGGAGATGACAGGAGACAGCTGGTAGGCTCAGTTCTACAGACTCCTGGGGCTGATACCATCAGAACCTGCAGCCTCCATGTGTGAAGTCTCTCTACATCTCCTGACGTGGCTTTTAGAGAGACGCCATTCAGGGGAGGGAGTTGACTCTACTGTGGAGAGAGAACACTGTCCAATACTGTTTTCTTGAAAGAGTTGGCTTTGCTTTAGCTAGCTGCCTCAGTTGAAGAAAGTTTGATTTAACCACGGCTCTGGTTTGACCAGCAAGCTTATTAGTATCCACATTGACCCCCAAGTTTGGGATGGTTCAGTACATTGGAACAAGAAACCTATGTCCACATGGGTAGGTGTGTGTGTGTGGGGGGGCTCAGTAGAGTTACCAAAAAACATTATTTTGGTCATTCTTTCATACAAGTTTAAAAAGTTCAAAGTTATAATGCAGGAGTGGTGGTGCAAAGGTTAGAGACAGTGGGCCTGTGATCAGAAGATCACCGGTTCAAGCCCCGGTACCGGCAACATCAAAAAATGTGGGTGGAAAAAGGTGAAACGCCCACACCTGCCTCCACCCTCATTCACACCACTCTGGGCCCCTGAGCAAGGCCCTTAACCCCCACCATCTGTTCTCTAACAAGTCTCTCTTGAAAACGAGTTCTCGTGGCTCAATGAGACTACTGTACCTGGATACATATCGTAAAGGGTAAATAAATTTTAAAAAATCAAAGCTATTACATCATCAGTGGCTATAGAGAAAATGGGCGGCCGTGGTGTAGTGGTAATGGCAGTCGTCTTGCGATCGGAAAGTTGGCGGTTCGACTCCCGGGACCCGCACCATGTGTCGTTGTGTCCTTGGGCAAGACACTTAACCCCGAGTTGCTCCCGGTAGGACTGGAAAGCACCTTGCATGGTGGTCTGCCGCCACCGGTTTATGAATGTGTGTAGCATTCAATATATGTGTAGCACTTTGAGATTTTCAGTAATGAAAAGTGCGTTATAAATTGAATTAATTATTATGTGTCCTTTCTCTTTAGGGGAACATAAATCTTACAGCCACCTGCATTGGTATAAAAATAAATCCCATACTTTATAAAAATGGATGCAGCTAAATAAAAATGGACACTGCTAACTAAATAAAAGAAGATAGGACCTGAAACACAGCCCTGTGGGACCCCAGATGAGGACACATGATCACCAAGACTCAAATAGCAACCATGATAAATTCCTCAAGAAAGTCAGCTTCACCCAAGTACTCACAGAAGTAAGGTAGGTCCTGAAGTGCCAGCTGAACAGCAAGAACAAAGTCTTAGCTATTGACACGTATGCAGTGCCATCAACAGATACCCAGCTGGTATAATGACATGGCCAAAGGAGGAGATAGAAGCCACTGACATCAAGACTCGAAAGCTCCTCACAAATAGGGTTAGGGTTAGAAGGAAGGTTGGGAGGTTACACCCGAAATCCAGCACCCTGAGACTATACACTTATGCCTCCTACCCACCGCCCCCGGCGTCGGGCGGCCGAAGCGGCCGGATAACACCGGTTTACATTCAAAGTCTATGGAGGAGACGCGTGGAGTCACGGGGAACAAGGAAGCGGCGAGATTCAACTGATCGAAGCGGCGCGACGGCAGCCTGCACACGCACGCGCGCGTCGCCGTCGAGCCGCAGACGTCCCAAATGTTGATCTCTGGCGGCTCGACGCATCCGGCAAACAGTCGGGAGAGCCTCGCTATCTGATTACACAACCACAACGGGACTTTTTTCGGACTTTTTAAACTCACCGGATCCAGCCTCCAGGAATTGGAACCAAACTCCGGTAAGAAACGTGGCATTTTTACAGTTGCTGCTGACAGGCTGCTGTACTCTCCAGTGTAGATCACCCCAAACATAAAAAAAAGTTTTAATCTCATCGAAGACCGTCGGAGGTGCAGTTAAAACAACAACTGAACCCGGAAAACAAGCCAGAGACCCCTCCCTCTGCTACCCCCTAGTGTACGTCATCAGACGGTGTTCAGTGGCCAGTGGGACCGTGACCAGCGGCAAAAAGGGGGCGGCAGGCGCGTTTGCAGTTGTGCGGTGGGTAAGAGGCATAAGAGACAGGGGGGGTGGGGCAGAGGAAGAACAACAGAGGCCGGGGTCTACCATACCAGACAGGACCCAAAATGCAGCCTGTCCAATGATGTCCCTGAGACTCCAACAAAAAACAGCAAAAATAAAACCTGCTTAAGAAATGTTTTGTGGTCGCATGTTAAACCCTCATGTAAAATGTAAAGCATCCATGTAGAACATCGTGCGTTTTCTTTGTGCAGTGGCTCCAGAGTTCCTGGTGCCGCTGTCGGATGTGGTGTGTGCATTAGGAGAGACTGTCGTCCTCTGTTGTAAAGCCTGCGGACGACCCAAACCATTAGTCACCTTGAAGGGACCCGACCAGAACCTAGTGACCAGTACCAGCCGTTTCACCATAGATATCAGGTAACATCTAAATGTTAGCTACTTTCTGTTGTTTTACCCTGTCCAACTCTCATCCCTGCTGTCTTCTACTTCCTCTTCAGGGACACCGGGGACATCTTGTTGAAGATCTGTAACCTCCTTCCTCAGGATACAGGCATCTACACCTGCGTTGCTGTTAATGAGCATGGCTCTGCCTTTTCTTCTGCCTCCATTAAAGTTCAAGGTAACTCCCCTGTCTTCAAAGGAGCTTTTCTCCAGCCTCAGACGTCAACTCCCTCCAGGACCAGGAGTGGGACCATGACCACACAACATGATTTAATTTGATTACGATTCAGAGGGCTTCAGTGTAATGAACAACAAAGTACAGTATCTGTAATCAGTGTTCAAAGAAAACCTTGAGCAGAGAATGTCTGACCTAAAATAAATTAAATAATTTGGTCTAGACTGCAGGACAAATCCATTTTCATTCCAAGATTTATTGAAAGAGTCAAAATGCTGAAAACAGTGATGCAAGATTCTTTGGTGATAGATGCCAAACATCAGAGTCAGAGCGATTTGTCATTCTCATCTCATGTGGTACATGTGGTGGAACGAGATTATGTTCGCAGGGTCCCAATTACATCCAACAATAAAAAGTAAAATAAAAACAGTAATAAATCTGATAGGAACTAAGAAATACATCGGCTAAAAATACACTGAGCACTAACAGCATAAAAACAATACGTCAAACAGCAGCACGAACATGAGTCTGTGTGAGCAGATGAGAACACATGAACACAGTAACATGAAACACATCAGCAACAACATGAAACACATCAGCAGCAACATGAAACAGATCAGCAACAACATGAAACACATCAGCAACAACATGAAACACATCAGCAGCAACATGAAACAGATCAGCAGCAACATGAAACACATCAGCAGCAACATGAAACACATCAGCAGCAACATGAAACAGATCAGCAGCAACATGAAACAGATCAGCAGCAACATGAAACAGATCAGCAGCAACATGAAACAGATCAGCAGCAACATGAAACAGATCAGCAGCAACATGAAACAGATCAGCAGCAACATGAAACAGATCAGCAGCAACATGAAACAGATCAGCAGCAACATGAAACAGATCAGCAGCAACATGAAACAGATCAGCAGCAACATGAAACAGATCAGCAGCAACATGAAACAGATCAGCAGCAACATGAAACAGATCAGCAGCAACATGAAACAGATCAGCAGCAACATGAAACAGATCAGCAGCAACATGAAACAGATCAGCAGCAACATGAAACAGATCAGCAGCAACATGAAACAGATCAGCAGCAACATGAAACAGATCAGCAGCAACATGAAACAGATCAGCAGCAACATGAAACAGATCAGCAGCAACATGAAACAGATCAGCAGCAACATGAAACAGATCAGCAGCAACATGAAACAGATCAGCAGCAACATGAAACAGATCAGCAGCAACATGAAACAGATCAGCAGCAACATGAAACACATCAGCAGCAACATGAAACAGATCAGCAGCAACATGAAACAGATCAGCAGCAACATGAAACACATCAGCAGCAACATGAAACAGATCAGCAGCAACATGAAACAGATCAGCAGCAACATGAAACAGATCAGCAGCAACATGAAACAGATCAGCAGCAACATGAAACAGATCAGCAGCAACATGAAACAGATCAGCAGCAACATGAAACAGATCAGCAGCAACATGAAACAGATCAGCAGCAACATGAAACAGATCAGCAGCAACATGAAACAGATCAGCAGCAACATGAAACAGATCAGCAGCAACATGAAACAGATCAGCAGCAACATGAAACAGATCAGCAGCAACATGAAACAGATCAGCAGCAACATGAAACAGATCAGCAGCAACATGAAACAGATCAGCAGCAACATGAAACAGATCAGCAGCAACATGAAACAGATCAGCAGCAACATGAAACAGATCAGCAGCAACATGAAACAGATCAGCAGCAACATGAAACAGATCAGCAGCAACATGAAACAGATCAGCAGCAACATGAAACAGATCAGCAGCAACATGAAACAGATCAGCAGCAACATGAAACAGATCAGCAGCAACATGAAACAGATCAGCAGCAACATGAAACAGATCAGCAGCAACATGAAACAGATCAGCAGCAACATGAAACAGATCAGCAGCAACATGAAACAGATCAGCAGCAACATGAAACAGATCAGCAGCAACATGAAACAGATCAGCAGCAACATGAAACAGATCAGCAGCAACATGAAACAGATCAGCAGCAACATGAAACAGATCAGCAGCAACATGAAACAGATCAGCAGCAACATGAAACAGATCAGCAGCAACATGAAACAGATCAGCAGCAACATGAAACAGATCAGCAGCAACATGAAACAGATCAGCAGCAACATGAAACAGATCAGCAGCAACATGAAACAGATCAGCAGCAACATGAAACAGATCAGCAGCAACATGAAACAGATCAGCAGCAACATGAAACAGATCAGCAGCAACATGAAACAGATCAGCAGCAACATGAAACAGATCAGCAGCAACATGAAACAGATCAGCAGCAACATGAAACAGATCAGCAGCAACATGAAACAGATCAGCAGCAACATGAAACAGATCAGCAGCAATATGAAACAGATCAGCAGCAACATGAAACAGATCAGCAGCAATATGAAACAGATCAGCAGCAATATGAAACAGATCAGCAGCAATATGAAACAGATCAGCAGCAATATGAAACAGATCAGCAGCAACATGAAACAGATCAGCAGCAATATGAAACAGATCAGCAGCAATATGAAACAGATCAGCAGCAATATGAAACAGATCAGCAGCAATATGAAACAGATCAGCAGCAATATGAAACAGATCAGCAGCAATATGAAACAGATCAGCAGCAATATGAAACAGATCAGCAGCAATATGAAACAGATCAGCAGCAATATGAAACAGATCAGCAGCAACATGAAACAGATCAGCAGCAATATGAAACAGATCAGCAGCAATATGAAACAGATCAGCAGCAATATGAAACAGATCAGCAGCAACATGAAACAGATCAGCAGCAACATGAAACAGATCAGCAGCAACATGAAACAGATCAGCAGCAATATGAAACAGATCAGCAGCAACATGAAACAGATCAGCAGCAATATGAAACAGATCAGCAGCAATATGAAACAGATCAGCAGCAACATGAAACAGATCAGCAGCAACATGAAACAGATCAGCAGCAACATGAAACAGATCAGCAGCAACATGAAACAGATCAGCAGCAACATGAAACAGATCAGCAGCAACATGAAACAGATCAGCAGCAACATGAAACAGATCAGCAGCAACATGAAACAGATCAGCAGCAACATGAAACAGATCAGCAGCAACATGAAACAGATCAGCAGCAACATGAAACAGATCAGCAGCAACATGAAACAGATCAGCAGCAACATGAAACAGATCAGCAGCAACATGAAACAGATCAGCAGCAACATGAAACAGATCAGCAGCAACATGAAACAGATCAGCAGCAACATGAAACAGATCAGCAGCAACGTGAAACAGATCAGCAGCAATATGATGTGATATTTCACAGTGACCATTCTGGTTAGATATTCATGAGTCTAACAGCCTCAGGGTAGAAGCTGTTCCTCAGTCTAGTGGTTCTACACTTAATGCTCCTCAACATCCTTCCTGAGGGGAGTGGGGCAAAAAGTGTGTGTGCTGGGTGAGTGTGGTCCTTCATGATGCAGGTGGCTCTCTTCCTGCATCTGGAGGTGTAAATGTCTGTGATGGTGGGGAGACTGACTCCAACATCTTCTGTGCAGCCTTCACCACTCTCTGCAGAGCTTTTCTTTCTGCAGCTGTGCAGCCTCTATGCCACACATTGATGCTGGAGCACAGGATGCTCTCCACTGCACACCTGTAGAAGGAGGTGAGGACTGAGCTGCTCAGACCAGCTCGTCTCAGCCGCCTGAGGAAATAGAGTCTCTGGTGAACTTTCTTGATCAGGCTTTGCACCAGCTCTCCAGGTGTTCCACCTCCTGCTTGTAGCTGGACTCATCATAGTTTGTGATGCATCCCACCACAGCTGTATCAGCTGCAAACTTTATCAGAGTCAGAGAGTCAGAGAGAATTTATTGTCATTTGCACCGCATGTAGTACATGTGTTGAAAACGAGATTAGGGTCCCAGTTACATCCAACAACAAATGCAAGAGAAAAACAATAATAACATCTAGGATTAACTAAGAGAGACATCAGCTAGTAATACACTAAGCCCTAATGTAGTAGAAAAACATCATTATAAACAGCAGCACGAACATGAGCAGATGGTCACAGATGAACGCAGCAACAAGAAACAGATCAGTATCAGCATGATGTGACATTTTGCAGTGTTTATTCTTATTATTTATTTATTCATGAGTCTGACAGCCTCAGGGTAGAAGCTGTTCCTCAGTCTAGTGGTTCTACATTTGATGCTCCTCAACCTCCGTCCCGAGGGGAGTGGTGCAAAGAGTGAGTGTGCTGGGTGAGTGAGGTCTTTCATGATGCAGGTGGCTCTTTTTCTGCATCTGGAGGTGTAAATGTCTGTGATGGTGGGGAGACTGACTCCCACAGACTTCTGTGCAGCCTTCACCACTCTTTGTAGAGCTTTCCTCTCTGCAACTGTGCAGCCTCCATGCCACACGTTGATGCTGGAGCACAGGACGCTCTCCACTGCACACCTGTAGAACGAGGTGAGGACTGAGCTTCTCAGACCGGCTCGTCTCAGCCGTCTGAGGAAGTAGAGTCTCTGATGACCTTTCTTGATCAGGCTGGTGGTGTTGTTGCTCCAGCTGAGGTTATCATTCATGTGTACACCCAGGTATTTGTAGCTGGAGACCACCTCCACCGCAGATCCACCTATATACAGTGGGGTGTGGGTGTGTTTGTTCCTTCTGAAGTCCACAATCATCTCCTTCGTCTTCTTCACATTCATGTGAAGGTTGTTCTCTTTGCACCAGCTCTCCAGATGTTCCACCTCCTGTCTGTAGCTGGATTCATCATTATCTGTGATGCATCCCACCACAGCTGTATCATCTGCAAACTTAACAATATGACAGCCTGGATGTGTGGCTGTACAATCATATGTGAGCAGAGTGAACAGAAGAGGGCTCAGCACACATCCCTGAGGAGAGCCAGTGCTGAGGGTGATGGTGGAGGAGGAGAAGTTGTGGATCTTCACGGACTGTGGTCTGTTTGTTAAGAAGTCTAAGACCCAGTTACAAATAGAGGGGCTTAGTCCAAGTGTGGATAGTTTGTCTATCAACCTGGATGGGTATCTGCACAATCATATGTGAGCAGAGTGAACAGGAGAGGGCTCAACACACATCCTTGAGGAGAGCCAGTGCTGAGGGTTATGGTGGAAGAGGAGAAGTTGTGGATCATCACTGACTGAAGTCTGTTAGTTAAGAAGTCAAGGAACCAGTTGCAAATGGAGGGGCTTAGTCCTAGTGTTAGTAATTTGTCCATTAGGGTTTGGGGGATCATGATTTTGAAGGCAGATGTGAAGTCCACAAAGAGCATATGGGTGTATGAGTCCTTCTGTTCCAGGTGGGTGAGAGCAGTGTGGACCACAGAGGAGATGGTATCCTCTGTTGATTGGTTCTCACAGTATGCATACTCGAGGGTCCTTGTTGATGATGGTTGTTTTGATGTGGGTCATGAACAGTTTTTCGAAGCATTTAGCGACTATCGGGTGAGGGCCACTGGCCAACAGTCATTCAGAGCAGTCACTAGCTGTGTTTCCATCCATTTTAATTGCGAAATTTGAGCTACCTCGCAAATATGTAAATACAAATTAATGCAGATCAGAAGTGTTTCTCCATCTACTGGCTTGAAGCACTTCTTCCAAGCCGCGCACAGCGTCATTACGTCAGACGTCAGCGTCATTACGTCAGACGTCAGCGTCATTACGTCAGACGTCAGCACTGCGCATGTCTACAGTAAACAGGAAGTAGCAGTTGAAAACAGAACCCGGCCACACATCTCGTCAAAATGGAGAGAATATTTCAGGTATGTGTTGCTATCAGGCGAGTTGTATTTATTCTGTCATGCAAACTAGTTTTAGCGATGTTACATGTTGTCCGGAGCGGAAAAAGCTGAACGTCACGTGACGTGAATGTTCGCTACGTCAGAAATGAGTCGGAAAATGTGTTTCCATCTGTCGTTGTGCGCATCTGCTCATTTCCGAACATCCCAAAAACCACCTCAAGCGAGCGTATAAACTTTTTAGCGTATTTCAGGAAGTAACCTCGCATTTTGCCGTTTCCATTAAGCTTTTCTGCTGCGCTACTTCAAAATGCGCACCTAGAAACCTTGATGGAAACACGGCTACTGTAGAGCTTTTTTGGACTGGGATGATGGTGGTGTGGTCTTCAGGCAGACGGGATCTGTCTACAGGGCATGAGGTGTTAAAGATATTGGCCAGCACCTTGCAGAGCTGATCGGAACTTTCAACACTTTCCCAACACTTTTTTTTTGGATTATGGTATTTTGACCAAGGGTTAGGATTTCCAACTAAACGCAGAGATAGGACCACCAAACTCACAGATCTTGTTCTCCATAACTCCCTGACCGCAATTTATGAGATTCCTGTCCGTCCTACGTTCTCCCTATGAATTATGGGTATTTGTATTTGGACAAATTAGGGTTAGGATTTCCACCTAAACGCAGTGATAGGACCACCAAACTCACAGATCTTGTTCTCCATAACTCCCTGACCGCAATTTATGAGATTCCTGTCCGTCCTACGTTCTCCCTATGAATTATGGGTATTTGTATTTTAACAAATTGGGGTTAGGATTTCCAACTAAACGCAGTGATAGGACCACCAAACTCACAGATCTTGTTCTCCATAACCCCTTGCACACACACACACACACGCACATACACACACACACACACACACACACACAATATGCAAGTGTACAGTTAAATATACATATCCAGACAATATCCTACTCTAGGATTTTTCATGTATGGGTATCTGGAAAATATCCAATAC